>JAEANM010002894.1:0-17987 GCA_017656035.1 Myanophis thanlyinensis | reverse complement strand
ACACACACACACGGGGGAGGGGGAGAGGATCTTTCTTTCCTCCCACCCCAGCTACCAGAGATGGATTCCCTCCCCAACCCTGCCTATCCTATACAGGCACCATTCATATGAGTGATGTAGAGTTGGCTGTGCCCAGTAAGTCACATGACACCCCCCGCAGCCACACCCACCCAGTGGGTTACTAGGAAGAACCAGTTTTTAAGTCATTTGAATTCCACTACTGCTTATGGCCCCTGTAACAATTCCTGTGGAACTAGTGGTGCCCTCCTCAGGGATCCATGTTGGCTTTACTGGACTCAGGTTCTTGGTGCGTGGTTAGCCCTGATGTCATTGAAAAGCTGGAAGTGAAATTCAAATGGCTGAGAGCACCCATAGCATTTTGCCAGCTAGATGGAGCTGTAGCTGGAGGGAACCCAGGTCACTTTATAACTTAACCAGTAAAGATGAGAATGGGAATGCATAAAAAAAACTCTGAGTTACATAGTGATGCTGAGGATGGAGGGGCCCTGCTACTTCAACTGTCTTGTCTGCAAAAATGGAATCCTTATGTGAATTGGAGGAGAGGCCTTTTAAAGATCCAGCATAAAGGGGCCAAGAAAGAGAAAAAGATCCAAAACCCAGGGGCAGGAGAAACAAAAAACAAAGGAAGCTGAGAGCAGCAACTCAGGAACACTCAATAAGTAAGTCCAGAATTCCAAAAGAGTATTGGAATTCTATGAGATGTGTTTAGTGAGAAAGGCTCCAATGCACTCCCGCTCAATCACCCACAGACTGCAGTAAACATGCATTCACCAAACCAGTTGTCAAACTAGTTGCAGCCCACCACTGGTTTTAATTATTTTATATTTTATGATGTCTGATGCCCAGAGTCACTGATTGAGCTTTATAGACAAACACACAAGAGCATAAAAAAGAACTGAAAAAAGAATAAGCCAAAAATTTAAAGGCATGAAAAAAGGAAAAGAAGAGCATTTAGCCTTTCATTTTTCTTGCCACTATTTTTATTCTGTTAGCCTCAGAAAATGAGAAGTAAACCTCATGGGCCTGAGATACAGATGTGTACCCACAAGTAGTTGAATAATCACTGTTTGTTTTTTGTCTTACTTTGTACTCCTGTTCAATCCACTATACAATCCTGTTGCAAATATTAAAGACATATCAAGGCTAGAGCTGATTAATACCTTTCACTTCCATGAAGAGGGATTTATACCTCTGGAAGAAAAGCAGAGGAAAAGACATAATACTGAGTGATGATGATTAACACACAATTGACACTAGCAGAAAAATCATGTGGGTCAAAATAGGGTGGTGCAGTGGTTACATTGCTCTGCTATTGCTGGGTTATATAATTGCATGATTTAATAGTCACTATGGTGCAGATGGGATTTTAGCAATGTCAAAGTAAATCAGATTTGGGTGAATAATTCTGGTTCTGTTCAAGACATAGAAATAACTGCTTCTTTCCTTCTAAGCAGCTAAATGTATTGGTATTGTTCATTTAGGAACTATAAAGAGCAATTCCTGTTCCAAATGTCCATTATTTTAGTATTTTAATAACACATCACTTGTCTGATTTATCCATTTGCATGACACATGAACAACAAGAATGTAGTAAATATTTTAAACGTTTAATGTAAAAATAAGGCACAATGACTTGGTTTATATTAGATATCTCTGAGTCCCTTCTCTTATCCCAAGAAGAATATCTATTTAGCACATGCACATCAGTGTATGAATTATATAACTCTGTGAATTATATAATCCTGTGTATGGATTATATAATTATGTGACACAACTGGGGAGAATAATACTTCAGAATGCAGTCCAAAGAAAATGATGTATTCTTAAATTGTATGTTGTATGTATTGTATAATTGTATCTTAGATTTGAGCCACTCTTCTTCTGAAAGAGTGGAAGTATTAAATCTGAATTTAAGTAGAAATTGAACAAGAAACACCCATCTATTAGTAGAACATAGAATAATGATGTTGGAAGGGACCTTGGACATCTGATTGAGCAGAAGATCTTGTGGTTATCCAATATGTTCCTAAAAATTTCTAATGTTGAAGCATCCACAACTTTTGGATTCAAACCACTCCACTGATTAATTCAATCTTTAAATCTTCCACCCTTTAGTTTTGTACTTATCTCAGGTTTGGAGAATAGCTTGACTCCCTCTTCTCTGTGATAGCCTTTCAAATATTAGAAGACTACTACCAGTATCACATCACCCCTAGTCCTTTCTTTCTTTAGATTAGGCATACCTAGTTCCCTTATCATTTCATCATGTGATTTAGCCTCCAGACTCCTGATCATCTTTGTTACTTTTCTATGTACTCTTTCTAGAGTCTTAACATCTTTTTCATATTATTGTGACCAAAACTGGATGCAGAGTTCCAACAATGGTCTTATCTGTGTCAGAATAAAGCAGTAGTATCATTTCATGTGATCTTAATACTGCCCCTCTATTGATGCAGCTAGAATTTTTCAGCAACTGTAGCATACTGCTGGCTCACATATAAACGGTTGTCCATTAAGATACCAAGATCCCTCTAATAATGTTAAGGTTAGGGTTAGGGTTAGGGTTACAAGTCCCAGACATGTTTATGAAAATGTTCTGCTGGTGGAAAGAGATGTAAAAAAGACCATTGACTTTCTGGCTGCTCCCACACTGAGCTGAATCTTCAAGATTTCCCCTTCCTGGGTGGGTCCACAGCCATCAAAAAATCATTTGGGTAATTCCTAATTGCCACCTTTCAAATCCATGGAGACAGACTGCCAAAGAATAAGTTCTGGAAGCAAACACAGCAGAAAAAGAGAAAGAAAATCTTCAATGGTATATTATTTATTAAGACTGTGCACTTCCTTGAGGGAAACACTTCCTTGTTTCATTTTAATGAAATTTTAAGTGAATCTTTCTTTAGAAACTACTTTACGAAGCTCACTTTGTAACTAACCTCCTTTATTTAAAACCTACTGAAGAGAGTATGTTTGTCTGTTTTGATTATCTTCTTCGGCATTTGTAAAAACTGTAACATGGAGAGAAGTAAGCAGAAGGATGCCACAATTACAAGAACCAGTACTCTTCTATAACTTCATACATCACTTAGATGAGGGATTTCTTGATTAATTCCTAAGTGCCACCTTTCAAATCCATGGGGCCAGACTGCCAAAGAATAAGTTCTGGCAGCAAACACAGCAGAAAAAGAGAAAGAAAATCCCTTACCATTCAGTGCCATGTTGGGGAGAATCCCTGGATGTTATCTTTAAGTTGATTTAAAACTTTTGTTAATTCATCAGTTTTTTGGTCTAAATTTTCATTTGGAGATTGTAAATTAAAAAAACATTCTCTTTCAAAGTTTCCAAGAAGGTTTTAACATTAAAATCATCCTGTTCCTGCTTTCCTTTTATATTTCTTTTTAGACCCGTTCCAGGCTTTCCCCCATATAGTTCCATTGAAGATTACATGTTAAGTGTTGTTGGTCCGCCAGTTAAGAATCTATTTGCTGGTCATACTATCTAACCCAACATTTTTCTGTCTTACCAAGATGTAGACTATGGTCTACTTTGTCATATGCCTTATTAGAGTCTAAGTGAACTATGTCCACAGTATTTCCCTGCTCCACCAATTTAGTCACTTTGTGAAACAAGGCAATAAGATTTGTCTGACCTGAATTGTTTTTAATATTGTATATTGATATATTTCCTCACACAAACCACAAAAACACAATCGTTTTTTCATCCTATAAATCTGAGGGTTTGAACAGTCTCAAATATTAACCAACTAAAGTTTAGAGATAGGATTCAATGGTATATTATTTATTAAGGCTGTGCACATCTTGAGGGTGTTTCATTTTAATGAAATTTTAAGTGAATCTTTCTTTTCTTTTCTTTTCTTCTTTGGCATTTGTAAAAACTGTAACATGGAGAGAAGTAAGCAGAAATATTGCCACAAGTACGAGACCTAGTACTCTTCTATAACTTCATATATCACTTAGATGAGGGAACAGAAGGGGAACTCATCAAATTTGCAGATGACACTTAGCTGGCAGGAATAGCCAACATTCCAGAAGACAAACTTGGGATCCTAAAGATCTTGACAGACTTGAACAATAAGTCCTATCCAACAATATGAAATGTAATGTGGAGAAAAGCAAGGTTTTCACTTATGCAGGAAAACCCAGATACAAGATTAGGTGACACCTGGCTCAAAAACAGTAATGGTGAGAGGAACCTTGGAGCGCTAGTAGACAATCTCTTAAACATGAGCCAGCAGTGTGCAGCAGCAGCAACCAAAAAAGCTAATAAAATCCTTGGTTGAATAAACAGAATCAAAATCATGTGAAGTATTAGTACCTTTATAAAGCCTTAATAAGGCTCCACCTGGAATACTGCATCCACTTTTGGTCACCACATTACAAAAAAGATGTTGAGATTTTGTAAAAAATGCATAGAAGAACAACTAAGATGATTAAAGGCTTGGAGATTATAACATATGAAGAATGGTTGAAGGATTGGGTTTGGCTAGTCTAGAGAAAAGAAGGATTAGAGGTGACAGGATAGCACTATTACAGTATTTGAGAAGTTGGTACAAAGAGGAGATGATCAACTTATTTGCCAAAGTACCTGTAGGCAGGACAAGAAACAATGGATGGAAACTAATGAAGGAGAAAAGCAACCTGGACCTAAGGAGAAAATTTCTAACAGTGTGGACAATTAACTAATGGAACAGCTTGCCATCAGAAGTTGTAGTAGCTTCTACATCACTGGAGATTTTTAAGAAGAGATGGAGAGTCACTTGTCTGAAATGCTATAGGGCCATGATGGCGAACCTACAGGTGGCACACAGAGCCATATTGCTGGGCACACAAACTATTGGCCAACTTATCTCCAGCTGAGCATGCACATGTGATTGCACTTGCACTCATGCGCAATTGCAGAGACTCGGCTGGTCTTCAGGCCTCTGCTGTGCTTGTGACCAATTGCAGCAGGAAATCCAGCTGGTCTTCGGAGCTCTCCTGCAGGTGCACATGCGATTGCTCATGTGTGCATGAGTGCCTGAATGTAGTGCACGTGCATTGCACATGCAAAAGCTGCATGCATGTGCAGATGGTGCAGTTCCACATGCAGTGCACATGGAGGAGCCGCATGTAAGTGCGGATGGCATGTGAAAAGCACATACTTTTCGGCACTTGATAAGTAAAAGGTTTGCCACAACTGCTGTAGGGTCTCCTGCTTGAGTAGGGGGTTGGATTAGAAGACCTCTGAGGACGCTTCCAGATCTGTTCTGATTGACAATCCATAAAAACGTCGTTCAATTTTCTATGGTCATTTCAGTTGCATAAATGTATTGCAATGAGTATACTGTACATTATCCTAATTAATATCTACTCATTTGTTTCAAATAACTTTTCCATGACTGGAAAATTATGAATCATCATTTTTTTCTGAGCTTTCTATATTTCCACTCAGATATACTACATTGAGAAATACCCAGAGACAAAAAAATAATACAGATCTGCAGAGATCCATCCCCTGACTGGCAGTCAAGTAGCAATTTGTAAACTGCAAAGTAGAGAACAGGATTTCCCTGGAGGAATGTAAGTGCTTCAAAGGTTGATATAATTGCAGATGCCCTTCAAAGGAACCTGTTCCCAAGTTGTTTTAAGCTTTATATATTAGTGCACTGACTTGAATTTTGCTCAGAAGCTGACAAGCAGACAGTGCAGATCTTTTTATATAGCTTTTAATGTATCTTTTATTGTTGATCCTCCCCACCAACACCACTTATTCTTTCTTGCAGGCCTTTAAATGAGGGGATCCAATCAAATATGAGAGTAGTAACCAATGCTACAGGAACAGATGGTTCTACAGGAGCAGTCTTTCTCTAAATCCAAATCAAGAAATACATCTACAATAAACAAATAAATAATAAACAATTGCTACCATCAGCCTCCAACCGACTGGTGTGTTCCCACAGGGTAGGCCTCCTCGGGGTTCCACTATCAGGAAAGTATCGCCTGACAGCCCCGAGGGTATGAGCCTTCTCTGTGGCTGTGCCCTCCCTATGGAACAAATTGCCCCTGGAGATTCGGACCATTCCGGACCTCCAGGCCTTCCAGCATGCACTAAAAACCCATTTTTTCCAGCTAGCTGGTCTAGCCTAATACCTTAGGGGTTTTGAATTTTAAATTGTTGAATTTTAAATTTTTAAATTTTTAAACTCTAAATTTTATCTTGGTTATCCTAATTTTAGTTGGCCAACCTATTTAATTCATTTTAATTAATATTTTTAACTTTTGTTGACTTGTTTTAGAAGGCTGTACACCACCCCGAGTCCTTCGGGAGAGGGGCGGTATAGAAATCTTGACAATAAATAATAAAGACAATAAAGACAATAAAGACAATAAATAGCACATATGTGTTTAAACGAACATAAATATGTCATGTTTAACACAAAGGTGCTTTTTTCAAGAGGCAACTGGACTTTCTGGTTTTTCTTTGAAGGCATTTTGCTACTCATCCAAGAAGCTTTTTCAGCTCTGACTGGATGGTAGGGAATGAAAGGATATATACTCCTTGCAGTCAGCTGGACATTTGCATTTTTTTAGTGGGTTGTTAAGGTCATCTGGAGGTTTATCTGTGTCATCAGGGTCACCTGAATGATGCAAATTGGTGTGGAGCCTTCTTGGAACTGTTAAAGGACTGTGTTGTAGATTGGAATTAGATGATACCGTATTCCTCCGCCTCTGAAGAAAGAGATCTGTCCAAAATATGAACTTTGTTGTCTTCAAAAGAATGGCCTACGTCTTCTAAATGTGGATGGACTGCTGAATCTAGTTCTGGTGTGCTTGTTCTCCTTTATTGTGCCATGTGTTTATGAACTGGTTGTTTTGTTTTCCCAATGTACAGATGTGCACATGGCTCACTGCATTGCACTGCATAAACCATGTTGCTCAATTTCTGTCCGGGTGTTTTATCCTTGGGTTGGACAAGCTTCTGCCTTAGAATATTATTGGATTTGAAGTGTGCATGTATATTATGTTGACTGAAACGCCTCCTGAGCTTTTCTGTTATGCCTGTAACATACGGAATGACAACATTGCTTCGTTTATTGTTCTCATCATTGTCTGTTACAGAAGAGCTTCTGTAGGGTCTTTTTGGAGATTTGATGAAGGCCCACTTAGGATAGCCATAATGTTCTGAGGGCTTTCTAAATGTGTTTACATTCTTTTTCTTTCCCATCTTTGCTGTTAGACAGGCATTCAGCTCAGTGATGTGTTCTGATGACTCCCATTTTTTGCTCCAGTGGTTGGTGGGAATCAAAATGTAAATATTGGTTTATGTGAGTGAGTTTTCTGTAAACTTCAGTGTTATGGTTTCTGTCTTTCTTGATTTGTACTGCACAGTCCAGGAAGTCTAGACTATTTTCCTTAACATCTTCCCATATAAATATGATTATCTGTCCATAGAGTATATGTTTGGTGACTGCTTCCAATTCCTATGTTTCAACAGAGGGGGGAGAGATATGGTATCATTGATCATCTATCTCCAATCTACAAGGCAGTCCTTGCAACAGTTCCAAGAAGGCTCCACACCAATTTGCACTACTCAAGTGACCTGATGACACAGATAATCCTCCAGGTGACCTTAATGACCCACTAAAAGAATGCAAATGTCCAGCTGTCTGCAAGGAATATAAATCCTTCCATTCCCCACCATCCAGTCAGAACTGAAGAAGCTTTTTGTATGAGAAGCAAAATGTCTTCAAAGAAAAACAAAAAGTACTCTTGGAAAAAAGCACCTTTGGGACCACCATGATCTGCATGACTGAGAATCGCCATAGACATGTAATGGTTAACTAATCTAGAGGGTTTTCAGCATCTATTGGCTTGGGGGTTCATTGAAATACACAATTTTATCAGGGGTGACCAACTTTTATATGGAACTGTAAATAATAACTGAAAACTAACTAAAATGACTGGGTGTGTCTGTTCAGACTTGTATTAGAATTTATATCTCAATAGGATAAATACTCATCTTTCATTCAGGAATCATGATGAGTAATTTGCTGCTTGACCTCATCATGTTAAATCTCCTTTTTAGGTCTGAAATAGTTGGATATTGGAGATCATTGGGATCTGATTTTCAAATACATGGATCAACAAAGATGCAGATGCCCTCTAGAATAGCTTCCAAAATAGCTTATAGCCCTGTAAAGTAGAAAACAATTTCTCATGGATATAAAGAAAAGGCATCCATGGTTTTCATAGCAATGGGGATGTGTGTGGAAAAATGCATAGAAGAATATGCACATTAAAGCTGAACTTTAGGAAAAGTTGGCACCATTTAATACATAATTTGTGGATTTTAAGTGATGTGCTCTGGGAATTCCAAATGACCTATGTCATCACCTCAAAGCTTTTCTAGTATAACATTTATACTACTTTAGTACAAATTATCTTATAAATAGTACTATATTTATACTGTCTATCTCTCTCATTTCCTTTCCTCACCTTCCCTTGCCTTCCCACCCCTCTCCTTAGATATTGGGATTGCTAGTGTAAATTTTGCCCTATTCTTGCCTGCAAACTCCTTTTATTAAATAGAAAATTATAAGCTATACAACTTTTTGCAAAGCAAATAATGAATACATTTTAGGATTGTGCATTAGTCTTGGACAAATCTCACATTCTAAGGCACTGTGGGATTAATTTAGAACAGATTATCATTGAATTGAGGCAATGTCAATAACTGTAATCCACTCTGCTCTCCATTAGAAACATAAAGTCATGTTGTTGGAAGTGATCTTGGATGGCATCTCAGCCAACTCCTTGCTCAATGCAGATTCTACTGAAGCATCTGTGATAGATGACTATCAAGTTCTATCTGGAAACTTCCAGTGACTCCCCACTTTGTGGGGCAGCTAATTGACAATTTAAACAATGAGAAATTCCTCCAGATATTTAGCCTGGATTTGCTTTCTTATGGTAACTCATTGGATTCTGCTTCTGCCCTCTAAGACAATATACTGTAACTTACATTCTGTTCCTTTCTCTGTGCGATAATCCTTTAATTGTTTAAAATCTGCTTTTCTGTCTGCCCTCATCATCTTTTCCATAGACTAAACTTTTCAAATCCTTTAACCATGCTTCAGAGATCTTACTTTCCAGATGATTTACACTCTTAGCAGCCCTCCTATTAACTCATTCCTATTTGATAGAATGTTCTTTTTGAGTTGTGGTCCCATAGCTGGATACAGTTCTGTAAACTGTGTTTGACCAAGACAGAATGAAATGGAACAGTTACTTCTATGCTCATGTTAATATATCCATGATAGTATTTCTCTTTTTAGTAGCACTCTGTTGGGGCAACGACACCCAAGTCTCTTTCTTATATTCTACTGCTAATTCAGGCCTTCATATTTTCTATTGTTGTGTTACATATTTTTTACCCAGATGTATCATATACACCAAGTTCCATTGCAATATTATTGGAAGGTATGTCCATCTGGGTTCAGTTCCAAATGGAGAGAAAGACATTGGAAACATAGAGGTTGATTGGAAAGATGGTTATTGATGGACAGGACTACATGAGTTTTAGGTCCTGGGCAGCTGAGTACATGGAGTGGAGAATGAGAGGTATTTATATCCTCTCTTGGACTTTGAACTTGAGCTTCCTGTTCCTGTGGTAAGGGCATGTATTCTATTGGCTGTCAGACTCCCAAGGGGCCATGCAGGGGTCATGGCTGAGGTTGTCTATGTCCCAGACTTGGTTGAATCTTGCTGGGTGATGAAATGAAGGGCAATTCCTATTGGGGCTGAATGGCTTTGCCCTGAAGGATAATCCCATCATCCTGGAGCTGAAGTCTTTTGTTTTGTTGATAGACTGGCCCAGTCTTTTGTCTTGTAAATAAGATGACACTAAAATATCTGTTGGGGGCAGGGAGCTGAGGCTGAGTTTCTGTTTCTATTAAGATTTTTATTCTCTTTTAGGGGAAATACTCTGTCTTTTTAATATTTCCTAAAATATTTCATTCTTCTAGGAGAGGGTGGGTGCTAACTTTCTACAACACCTTAACATGTTGCAAAAGGTGATACCATTACAATGATTCCCAAAAAGGTGGGGGAACACTGATGTTCTAGGAACACTATGCTGGGATAGATGGAGTCCTAATCTTAATGAGTATCCTGAAACAGAGTGATTGACCACTAATGTCATTCCATCAGATCACATTGGGATGGATGGAGAGCCTTATTTTTATTCTTCACAGTACCTAATTGCTCCTTAGGTTTTCACCCCTAGCTATTCTATGATAATGCTTATTGTGAACAGTATAAGCATACTTATTATCTTCTTTTATGGAAAACAGAGACCAATATGATACTTCCACAGTATCAATTCCTAAAAAATATCGGTTTATGAAGACTCATACTTTCCTACTGTTCTTCCTTTTTTGCTGAATCTTTTCAGAAAGTCCGTATGAAATTTGCTTGCTATCCCAATTTTTGTTGCAAATATCATCCTATGATGTCTCCAAACAAAAACGTTACTTTAAAATATATATTCTTCAAAGGAGTTTAGCATGAAAAAAATAACCTACTTGACTTATGAAATGTGACACTTTGTTTAATCATCAATCTAGTCATCTAGACTACACAAAGTCATTTTCACAAAACATTAAAATCATTCACTGAGCTGGGTTGGGGGAAGTACTAGTCCCTGGCTCCGGCCTTTCCCTGGGGTCCCTGCCAGCATGTTACCACCACCCCTTTAGTGTCAAACTATGCCCCCCTGGGCTGAAGCACTTTATCTAGCCTATGGCCTGCCACACTAGGTCAAAGGGCTGCAGGGAGGGTGAGGGCACAGGGGTGCCAAAGCAGTTTGTACCTGTAAGAAGTCCCATCCAGAAAGCACTGCAACGGAGATCTTGCAGCCGCTTCTTCCGGCCCTTGCTGAGCTTCAGTTACTTGCAGAGATGCTTCATGTGCTCTTCAGGTCAGCAGCTGTTCTCTCTGCTGGGAGAGTGTCTTGTGCAGCACAGCAAAATTGAGCTGCCACTTTGGATCCTGTAAATCCCATCCAAAAAGCACTGCGGCAGAGAGAAACAGCATTCAACCTGGCTGCTGCTTCTCTGTGCCACAGTGCTTTCTGGATAGGACTTAGAGGAAAGTGGTGGTCCACATCTGCTAAATTGCACTAGACGCTCTCCCAGCAAAAGCAGCAGTGGGGAGAAGCAGCCACTGTCCCAGAGAGCAGAGATGGAGAGGAGGGTGACCAGGCAGCAACCCAGAGCAGGGCCTAAAAGCCTCTCCATGTGGCGGAAGCCGCGTGCATGCATGAAAGCCTTGTGCATGCGTGGAAGCCATGTGCATGCTCAAGAGCCTTTCTATATGCCACATGCATATGTGCATGTGCATACATGTATGCTCAAATCTTCAGTGAACAGGTTGCTGAAATATTTCTTGCCCACCACTGGAGAAGATGGCAATAAAGAGGTTAGCAAAGCTGCTTAATTCATTCTTTGATCTTCCTGCAAAAGTCAAATAGCACAACCTACCAAAAACATAAATGACAGCCTAGGAATACAAATTAAACAGGCAAGAAAATTGTAAGACAATACCTGTCCATTCTAGACAAGTTCAGTTCACTAGGACCAGATGGGTTACATCCCAGAGGTCTGAAGGACCTGGCAGATATAACCATGGAACCATTGAACCATATCTTTCAAAGATTCGGGAGCACTGAGAAACTACCAGGCAGACTGGAAAAGATCTGATGTGGTTTCCATCTTCAAAAAAGAGGGGGGAAATAGATTCAGGAAATTGCAAACTGATCAACTTGACATCAACACCTGGAAATATCTTGAAAAATATAATCAAGCAACAGATCTGCAAATACCTAGCAGCAAGCAAATTTATAACCAGAAGCCAATACAGAATTGTCAAAAACTGATCATGCCAAACAAATCTTATTTTATTCTTTGACAAAATGACTAAATTAGTGGACAGGAAAATTGTACTTGGACTGAGCTTCAGGAGTGAAAAACTAATAGCTAAGTCCACATCTTAAAATATAATGAACAAGCAAATGTTTGGTTGCAAACTTCTTCTAGTAAAAGCTTATTAAATCAGTTATATACAGTATTTTCCTTAGAAGAAATCTGGTTTCTCACAATGCTTGAACACAAACATGAAACCAGAAATTGATCTGCATAAGAATTTGTTTCAATTGGTTACATCATGTGCTTTAAATTCAAGAATATGTCCACTATTAACATAAATGTATGGGGAATTATATATTGTGAAAAATTAAAGTATGGACTGACACTCTTGAATAACAGATGTTGCTGCTAATGAACTAGCCAAAAAATCTATAGGGTAATGGCGCATTGTAATGATTATTAAGTGTGCCAAAGCAAGTTCACTGCAGGTATGAGTATTTTTCAAAAGGACATTTTTGCATTGTTCTTCAGCACAGCAATAAATACATACAAGTGTAGCTAATGATGTGTTATAGCTGGAGCCTAAAGAGCATTGCTTTCCCCCCAGCAAATTAAATAAGAAGGTGAGGAGATTCACAACAAATGACCTTTCCTAGTTTAATATATAGCTTGTCAGCTACAAGTTTGTCTTAACTGATCATAATACCTAAACCTGTTTTCCCAGTTATGAGGCTTCAGAACAAGTTTATTATGTGGCCTTCTAAGATCTCAAACAACGTTCAAGAGAAGGAAATAAGGGTGAGAATAAATTATTCATAGCATTTGAAAAATATTGCCTAATTACTAAGATATAAGCATATCTGCAATTCTTGTATCTTGATATAATACTTCTAAAGGGTTTTCCTTTGTATGTTTTATAAAATAACTGCATGTTTTATCTTTTTAAGCAAAATATTTGTGCCTTTAGCAGACATAATATAGAGACTTATATAATCATCTATAACAATGCTTTGTTGGAAGTTAGCACCCACCCCGTTCCTAAAAAAATGAAAAATATTAAAAGGCAGAATATTTCCCCTAAAAGTGAAATAGAAATCTTAAGACAGAAACCCAACTCCAGACCCCTGCAGATACTTTGGTTATTTGGAAGACCAAAGACTGAACTAGCTTTATTTTCAACATAAAAGGCCCTCACCCTCAGGACATTATGGGATTGCCCAACTCTCCACATGGCCTCTTGGAAGATTACATCACTCAGCAAAATTCAACCCCTGCATGGCGCCATGGGAGTCTAACAACCAATCAGAACACAAGTTCAAATTCAAACCCCAACAGAGAGCATAAAACCCAGGGGCTCTCAGCATCTCTGTCCTTTTCACCCAGGACTTCAAGCCTGCTCCCACCAATAAACTATCCTTCCAAGCAGCCTCCATATTTCTAGTGTCTTTCTCCCCACTTGGAACTGAACCCAGATGGACATTTCTTCCACCAGCTTACTCAAATATTAATGAGAGGTTAATGAGAACAGATATTAGCAGTGCACCTTTTAGTTTAAAGATTAGAAGGATATTTTCATGACTGCTGCAGAAATCTGGTAAAACTCTAATTTTTAGGCAGATTTACCAAATAAGGTACTGATGTGTATAGTGGGAGAAAAGTTCCTCAACAAAAAAAAACACATATATATCTTTTGCTGCCTTAACTTAGCCCTACACTTTTTATATTTTTGTATTTTTTTTTTGCATTTGGTTGATATCTTAGCCTTTGAAAATCATCCTATTCTGCATATCACTAACTGGCAGGAAAAATATGGCACTACAACAAAAAAGAGTGAATTTTGCTGTAGGGTTTTGACCATCTTAGCTAAATACCTTCCTATCTCCTCATTGTTATAACCTTTATTGAAAAAAGTTTTAAAAGATCACTTTCATAAAGGGACGTTTTTTATTTAAGGGTGTCAATTGCTTTATTTTATATAAGTGCTGTCTTCCAAATTCTTCCATGCTCAGTTTGTGAGGCAACAGCAACCAGTCCAGTCCTATTTCAATATTACACTATCTCATTGTTGTAACTTCTACAGTTTTGTTATTAAAGCCTTGCTATAGAGTTACTGAGTTGAGGCATTTAGAAAACTGCTGACTGAGCTTTCTATTGCTATTCAAAGATCACTAGCACAGCAATACAATACCCAGCTCCTTAGAGAAATAATAGCACAATGGTGGCTAACAAGATATCAGAAGGGGATGTGGCCACATCAATTTTACATGAATAATAAGCATGAATGAATAAGAGAATGAATGATGCTCTTCATCTGGAAAGCAATGTCGACAGATTCTGTTTACTACAAAACATAAGTGCACTCAGATTGTACTCCAGGCAGTTGAATAAGGGAAAAGAGCATAGGAAGTATAGTATATCTGAAAGAGAATGAAGGAGATACATTCTAAAGCAACAGTTTAGAAGACTTGCTAACTGATGGAAATATCAAACTTGCCTACAAGAAAGACCTAATGAAGAATTTAGAAAAGAGACATGGCAAGAAAAATATTATATGATTACTACATTAAAAAAAATATATCAGGCAAAGCAGATAACAAGATCTGGCAATTCCCATGAGCAAGAAAATTGAAGAAAGAGATAGAGTGTCTAATTCTGGCTGCACATACCATGCCTTAAGAAGAAATGCACATAAAGCTAGAATTGAAAAGTCAGAAATAAAATGCTGCCTCCCCAAAGAAGCTTAAGAAACTATTGACCACCTACTTACATTGACTACAGACAATAGCATGACAAAGTAACAATAATGGTGCAATGCAAGTTCTACAAGAAATACCATTCACCTGCAAGCAAGAACTAGTAGGACTATAAGAGGAAGTAACGGAAAATGAAGAAGCTAAAGTACTCTGGGAGTTTAGACTGCAAACAAACAGCCACTTGCCACATAACATCCCAGATTTAATAGCTGTCGATAAGAAAGACCAAAACATCTAGATAATGGACATGGCAGTACCAGGAGACAGAAAATAGAAGAGAAAGAACTGGAGAAGATAACAGATGCAAATTGAAATATAATTATTCTGGCAAAACAAGCAAAGGCAAAACCAATAGTCAGAGGCACCTTGGATGCAATCCCAAAACAACAGGTGCACCACTTGAACACCACTGCCATTGACAAATTCACCATCAGTCAATTGCAAAAGGCAGCTTTACTTGGAACAGGTTACATCCGGCAATGATACCTCTACCACCATCAAACATCTAATCTGCCTATTCCTGATTCTTGGGAAGCACTCAATAGTGGACAAAAATGCCAAATCCAGTCCAAACATTGGCTGATAGTGCAACAAACCACCATCAATACAATAGAAATAATTTACTAAATGAAATGCTGCCTGACTCCCAGCAATTCTGGATTCCTATTGCTGAGATAGCAGAGGAAAATACCTGTAGAGTAATTGGTTAGTTTTGAATGAAGCAATATCTAAGATATCAGATTATATCATTGACATCTGCCCATTCATCCAATGCACAACTTTTGCATTGCCTATATTTGCTAGCATCTGAATTTTGAAGCATAACTGTTATTGAAATATATCCACAATTATGGAATTATCTATTTGACAATTTGAAAACTTTTGCGGCTCCAATACTTTTTGACTACAACTTTTCCATTGTTTATCCAATGTCTTCCTTTCAGTGGTGCTTGATAAATTACCAAGGCATTTAAAACTTAATGTTTTAAAAATACACACATTTTAGCATGTTCAGCCTTCTGCCTGTAGAAGAAGGTATTAATTTTAAACCAATATAGCATCCTTATTTAATATTAAGTAAAATAAGTGAATAACGCTCCTTTTATCCACACTGGTTTATCAAAAATGGGTTCAGTAATGCTTTGATCATTGTGCCTTTTGGAATTAATCTAGCTGGAGAAGGCAACAAACAAAGGATATTTGTGCAAGAAATTTCCTTTCCTGACACCAACAAAAGCTGGATGAATTTTCATTCATCAGAATGCAAGAAGTAACTAAAGGTGCATTATAGATCGTTGTTGCATTTCTTTTGAGATAAATTACTGTTTTAGATCCTATTTTTAGGTATGTTTTGCTCAGTATGGAGAACATCAAATAATTATTTTTTTTAAGGTAATACTTTCATAAGAATAAACTATACATTTCTGAACTGATGTTATGGTTAAAAAATATGGGAAACATACTTTAAAATTAAGGATAATTCAGACAAACTGGGTAGTGGAGAATCACTAAGTTAAGGATAACAGGTAATTAAAAGAACTGGGTTGGAAATAAAAACTGGGCAAAGTTTCATATGAAAAGCTAATGGAAGGGTGGTTTATCAGAAAAGATAATTGCTGAATTAAGCGCAGCAAGATTCCAAGTTGCTTATTTGCTCTGTAACAAATAGTCTGCCAAAAATAAGCTAATAGCTCGTTGTTTAACTGTTGGGAGAAAATAGGAGCCTGAAACTGAACTTGAACTACTTTTATATAGTTATAAAATATTACAATGCTGACAGAGCCCACTCTAATTAACAAGACTGTGAAATAACTGTTATTCTCATTCAGGCCTTTTGGTTGTTAATAATCATAATAGCAGCAGCAACAGTAATAAGAAGGATTTAATGATTTCACATTCAACAGTGAAAACAACCTGATTTCACCAGATTGTTTTTGAGATACATGAGATACAGATAAATTTGAATCAATTTAATTCCAAGCAAGACAGGGAGAAAAAAATGCAAAAGCTATATCTCACTGAATATTATGTGAATAGCATTGCTTGTTTACCCAGTGATTTTTGGAGTTAAAAGGAATTTTTACCTTTTGTATTTTCCATTTTTCTTTTTAATAGTTAATTTCAATTTAATATTTTAGTCATCCATCTGTTACAGTGGGAGGGGGACATTACTTAATCACACATTTTAAAACTGCAGAGGCAAGAGATGGCACAACTATAATTTTAATTTTTTTATCACTCTTCTTCCCTCCCTCCTAAATTTGTCAGTAATGTGATGTGCTGTGGTAAATGCATCTATTTTATATGCTGCGATTAGGGAGACAGATTGATCCATTTGTTGTGACAAAATGTCCGACCCAGGCCTAACATCAGGGCCCATGATCAGTTTAGCACCAGACAAAATGGGTGGTCTGTATCCAGTGGCACCACAAGGAATGGATCATCACCACTGGAAGAGAAGAATAAGTACGAGAAAGGGGAAAAAAAGTCCGGCTCCGCTGGTATGGACATGTCCTGAGAGCAGCAGCTTCCCCCATTGCCAAGATTGCCTACCAACTAGAAGTGAATGGCTGGTGACTTTGCAGGCACTCCAAACAGAGATGGCAAGACACCATCAACAAAGCTACGTAAGCAGCGGGCCTGCACTCTGGAGACACAACTGATCATGCAAAATGGTGCTCAATAAAAGTGGACCCTGCACTTGCGGGAATATGCTAAGAAGAAGAAGAAGGTGGTTAGGGCAGCAGATGCCAAGTATAGCATCCATCTGGGAAACAAATAAGCCACTACATCTAGGCAGGAAAGTTGTCCATGATTTAAAAATTCAAATGGTTTACAAGAGATGAGGACTGATTTCTACTACTATAATCCTAACAAAGTTGAACTAAATGTAGGGAAAAACAAATTTCTTTTAGAATTTGAAAAGTAATGTTGAGGATTTATTTTTTTTTTGTAAGGAGTGATGAAGATTTAAATGTAGAAGTTGCATCCCACATTTTTGGCTCTATGTGTAAGCCAGGGATCCTCAAACTTTTTAAACAGGGGCCCAATTCATGGTCCCTCAGATTGTTGGGGGGGAGGGAGCGGACTATAATGGGCATGGCTAGGTGGTCATGTGACTGGGTGTGTGTGGCCAGGGAACATGGCCTGGTTGACATTATTATTATTATTATTTATTAAATTTATATACCGCCCCCTCTCCCCAAGGACTCAGGGCGGTGTACAGCCATAAAAAGAAGCACAATATACAATTAAAATCAATTAAAATAATTAGATAAGGCCAATCATTT
>JAEANM010002893.1:0-23422 GCA_017656035.1 Myanophis thanlyinensis | reverse complement strand
AATTTATAAAATTTAGAAAACCCGCCCGGACGCCCCGGACTGGACGTAAAAAGAGGACATGTCCGGGCAAAAGAGGATGGTTGGTCACCCTAGGCTGATTGGAAAGAAGGTTTAATGATGAACAGAACTACATGGGTTCTGAGCAACTGACCACATGGAGTTGAGTGTGTGTGTGTGGGTTTATACCTTCTCTTGGGCTTTGCACTTGAGCTTCCTGTTCCTGTGCAAGAATATGTATTCTATTGGCTGTTGTCAGACTTCCATGGGGCCATGTAGGGGTTATGTAGGGGTCATAGCTGGCTCTATAGGCAAAATACAAATCCTAGCGAATCCTTGTCTGAATGAAGTTTGGTTGAAGTTTCTGAGGATGATGCAATGAAGGAACTTGTGTTCTGAAAGGGCGTTGGGTAATTCCTATTTTGGATTAATGGCTTTGTCCTGAAGGATAATCCCATCATCCTGGCGCTGAAGGTCTTTTGTTTTGTAGATAGGCTGGCCCAGTCTTTCTTAATGGGCACAAAACATCTGCTGGGAGCTATTAAGACTTGAGTCTGCTTCCTGCCTCTAAAAACATGTTTCTCCATTTCTCCTTTAGGGAACTATATTCTGCCCTTTTTAATATTTGCCAAAATATTTCATTCTTCTAGGAAGATGGTGGGTGCTCATGGAAAATATATTTATTGGAAGAAGGAATTGATTTCAGCTGGTATTGGCAATCTATTGATATGTGGGGAAGTTGATATGCAGGAGGGTTGTATAGATTAAGTAGCATCAAATCAGTGTCAACTTAGTAAGCATAAGATAGATTTTCTCCATGATGATCTATCTCTAAACTGGGCTATCCATGTTTTCTAATGGTGCACCAGACTACTATAATTGAGTCAGTCTACTTTATTGATGGTCATCTTTTTCTTCTCTTTCCTTTCAACATCAGAGCTTCTGCAGAGAACTAAGTCTTCACATAATGTGTGCAAAATAGGATAATTTTCATTTTTAATAAAGATAGTTTATATTTTTATAATTATTGCTTTTATATTTTTATTTTTATATTTATAGTTCTATTTGTCTTTTGTATGTCTCCCATATTCACTTCTTGTGAGATGGGAAGCCATTTAAATTTGATAAATAAATAAAATAATTTGTCCCTGATCAGTTGTGCCTCAAGTCTGTGTTGATTCATCAGGAGTAAAAGTGCTTGAGTGCTTCTTTCTTTAACTTTGGTTTCATTTGATTTTATTACTATAATCAAAATTATTTCATACAGACTCCCAGCAAGTCTTTACCTTCTCAGGGCCAAGGAACTATCACGTTAAAATGTATTATTTTGCTTCTGACAGTAGCATTGTTAAACAGCCTCCAGCTAAAAACTAGGCTAGCTCCTATTTCAGGTGCCTTCTGGAAATAGCTGAAAAAGAAGCTTTCCTGGAGGACATCTGAGACCTGATGATCATGGCTTTTTATATGTTTTTAAGACTATTATCACTTTAAGGCTCATTGGGAATGTTTTAATAGTTGTGTATTTTAAATTGATGAGAGACCACAAAAGTGGAAGGAAGTCAAATACATGACCTTGACCGGTAATCTAGAATTATTTGTAGATTTTTATTCTGGATGGGGGTTGTTCCTCACATAAAAGGAGGCATGCTGTCAAAGCTTTCCTTCACTTTTGATTACAACTGTGGCATTTGCTGACTAGTATATAGTTGGCATCTTGTTTCATAAAGGGGGGATATGAGGATTCTAGGATATGAAAAATGAAAATCAAGAATGGGCAATGTTTTTGGAGCCAGAAGCTGCATTTTTTAGTTGTTGTTTTGTTCCTTAGGCTCCAACTTGTGGGCAGTACACTAATGAAACACTAACATCACTCAGAGAGCTGGGTGGGTTTTTTGTCCCCTTTGTGTATTTGCATTTGGGAGACGTGGGATTTCCCCATCAATAAAGTAGATGTCTTATAATCATTACTGTCTGTTCTCACAAGCTGCATTGAAGGCTGGTAAGTACTAGAAAGAGGAGTTAAAGGTGCTGAGCATGATATTTTTAGTATCAGGAAGATAAAATATACCCAGACAAATAAAATCAGCAGATTTTAAAATTCTGCTTTTATGCTGAGGCATTTGTTGCTATGCTACTTCAAGCTGTGTGGCTATTGTTTTATAGCTCTGAATATAGTGCCTTCGTTTTGTTATAAGCTGTTTTGAGACATTTTTCTCCATTGAAAACCAAGATGTTACAAACTGAGAATATGTAGTATAAAATAACAAAACTATCACTTCCCGAAGTGATTTTGAAGGCTAAGTTGAATGTTTTAATCTGCTGAGATTTCAGAACAAGAGTCACCTTGTGCAATTTTAGCTGTGAAAAAAGTTGGGGAGGAAAGTGATACTTTTCTATTTCCCCACTATCTCCTTTTCAGGGATGGGATGCTGAGAGTATCCTCCTGCTCAGTATATGAAATAGTCAAGGGACTGAGTCTGTTTCTATGTTTTTTCAGCATCTTTTCTTCTAATAAGGAAGCAGTTAGAACATCCTGAGTTGTAAGGCACATAGTATGGGTGCTAATGGTGACAGGACTGCCTTAATATTGATTTTTAATTTGGAGTATTACTTGTATTTATGCTTTATTCATGGATATTTATGTATTATCTTTTATAGTATTTCAATCTATTTTGAATTCTATGGAGTATCAGCAGATTCTTGATCTGCCGATTCCCATATGAAATCTGATTGCACCCTAAATGACCATATCTTGCCTCAGCCATGAAAGCCAGCTGGGTGACTTTGGGCCTGTCAGATTCTCTTAGCCCAACTGATTTCACAGTGCAAATAGTTTGTAAGGGCAGCAATTTTGGGCCATTTACAGCTCATGCACTCCATTCTGTTCTAAAAATTCTTCAGTTCAGGCCAAGGTCCAACTGTGATATCTATTATATTTACATATTTTGTTAGATAGTTAAAATGTCATTGTGACTCCTTCATTGTAATTGGCTACAAGATTTCACAGCATTCCGTTAGGTGCAAAGAAAGTATGTGTCACACTGCTTTTCCTTCAAGCCAAGAACCAATACTAAGAGCACCATCTGCTGGAATATAATTGTAAGGGTTCCACACAGCATCCACAATTTAATCAAAACTCCAAAGAAACAAAAGTCCTTAGAATGAGATTTGATTGAAGACATTGTATCAGTATGTCTGGAGAAAATCCAAATCTGAAAAGTCTGCATTTCTCCACCCACCTAAAGTGAAAGTTCCTTCCCTCTAATGCATCACATGCAACCTTCTGTCCCAATCCACTCCAGGTGGCATCCAAAGTTCATCTTCCCATGCCGCCGCTCAGGTGCAAGCAGCAACGACCTTGCTTTTGGTGAGAAAGAATGTAAAATATAAAAGTATCCAAGTCAGCTACTAACTTCAACTCCCCAATGTTCCATCTTACATTTGTGTCAAGACTAAAGAGAACTACCATAATACTTGTATAATAAGAGAAAATACAAAATCCATATATGTATCTCTCTTGGTCGTGACAATAATAATATGTGATCGTTTCATTTTTTTTCTTTAATTTGGAAGTAGAGTGAAGTTATTTTAATTGCTCAAGCATTCTGTGATAAGGTCTCATAGCAGATGTAACTAGTAAGAATAATTTTGGTTATGAACTCTTGAGAATGGAATTAATTTTAGGTCATATTCAAAACAGATGAAGCAGAGGTGAAATTTGGCAGGTTCGCTAGAACCGGTGGTATATTTTCTAAGCAGTTGGGAGAACTGGTTGTTAGAAGAAATATCCTTTTGTTTTTTTCCACTTTACAGGGTTAATCCTGTAAGGAAGGGAGGAAAGAAACATTCTGGTGTTTCTAGCCTAATCTTTATTGCCCTGCTTACAGAAGCTGCCCACCAAGTCACATGACCCCCCCAGCCATGCCCACCAAGCCACGCCCACAGAACTGGTAGTAAATAATTTGAATTCCACCACTGAGATGAGGCACTAACAAAGGAGAATATATGTAGTTCAGGGTTGAAATGTGGGGTCTTTGATGCTCTCTTAGCTCAGTTGTTTTCTTGCAGTTATTTAACTACCTAAAATAAGGTAACATCATCAGTGCATAGGCACATAGCAGGTGAGGCACTCCTGCTGTGTTAGCATGTCAGGTTGTTGCTGGTGCTGCTGCTGCTATTACAGCAGATGGGATATTTGTTTGTACTAAAATGTTACTGACAGAGTCATAAAAGCACAGCACTTACAGATCCATAAGGAGAAGGAGTGGGAGGTTAGATACCTGACTTCAGTTTCAAGAAGTTGACAGATAACAGAAAAGGAATCATAACAGCATTGCTGGATCAGACTCAAAGCCTGTCTAGAGCATTTTCTAGAAAACCCCAAATAGAATATATACAGATAGCATGGAACTCTAGGGAGGGCATTAGGAAAGCTAAAGTTCAGAATAAGCAGTTGTTGGTGGAGGACTTTTAAAAATGTAGAAATGACATCATTAGGTATGTTCAAAATTAGGGAAAAAGAAAGAATAAGAATACCAGTTCTTATGTTCAGTGAAGATAGCATAATAAAACAAACATAATAAAAGATAAATCTATTCAGCTTCTATTTTGGTTCAGTGTTGCTGAAGAAGGCTGTACATGTTCCAGATATTTGTTACAACTTTCTTTCTTAACTTAACTTTCAACATAGCATTTCACAAAATGCTTCATAACTGCCTTTCAAATTAATTAAATGCAGACAAGAGCATGATAATTAAGCTTATCCCTTTTCTAGATTGGCAGACCTTTCAGACACTCATTAATGCCCAATAGCCTCATGGCTTGACTACTGCAATGAATATGAGACTTGAAGACCACCTGGAAACGTCCACTGGTCTGAAGTGCAGCCACACAGGCAGTGAGGAGCATGTGAGGTATGCCCATGAAGTACCTGCTTCATGAGCTACACTGGTTGCCAGTTTGCTTTTAGGTGAGATTAAGATGTTGACTGTGACTTATAAACCCCTACTGATAGATGGCCCAGTTACCTGAGGGACTGTCTTTCTCCTATGGCGTCAACCTGGCCATCTATCAGGATCTATCAGAAACATGTCTTCTCTGTTGAGGTCCTTGTCCTCTGAAATGAGGTTCCCCTGAGATCCAAGTGGTTCCCATCCTGACGGTGATTCAGAGGGCCTTAAAAACCTAGTTCTTCTTACAGGCTTTAGGGTGGAATGATTGAATCACCTTGTAGGATGTATGCATATTGCTCTTAGATGGATTCACCATCTTATTCACTGTTTTTATTTTGATTGTATGTTGTTTGTTTTTATTTGTTGAGTTGCTTAGTCAATTGGAATTGGGTGGTATCCAAGTCAAAATAACAACAAACATTATTATTATTATTATTATTATTATTATAATTAATTAATTAAATTTATATACTGCCTCTCTCCCAAGTAGGGTCTCGGGGCGGTGTATAACAAATAAGAGTAGACATAGCTAGCTCAGAAATCTTATTTAGCTATATCACTATGTGAGATGGGCAGCTGTACAATGTGATAACTAATAAACTTTAAAGAGAGTTCATCAGTAATTTTTCATCACATTTAAATGAGGTATCAGATTGGTGCCACAAAGTTTGGTCCTATCCTATATTCTTTAATATTTTTCATTAATAATTTTGATAAAGAGAAGGACAGAATGCTTATCAGATTTTGTCCTAATCTTTTCCTAGACAAAAGTAAATGAAATTCAGAGCAGTATCATCTTAAATCATATGTGGGATCTTTGCTGTGGCTTTCTGCTATTCCTTTCTTTTATTCCTGTCTTAACATTTATGCATGTAGTTATTGTGGAAGTAGTGGAAAAGCAGAGAAACAAATGAAAAAAAATATGAAAGACAAGACAGAAACAATAGGGAAACAGAACAAAAAGGAAGAGGAACTGAAGGATTGTGGATGTTTAGTCTTAAGCTGTCAAGGGGAAAGAAACCTAAATGAAAAATTAGGGCAGGAAATAAAGAATATTTGAGTCAATCAACAGGCCAAACATTTGGCTTAAAAAGTGAATGGAAAATGAGGTTGGAATAAGGATGTGAGGAAGTGGAAGGCAGATTGGCAGACTGGCAGAAGTTGTGAAGGCAGACCAACTGGACAGAGATCTAAGACATTATAGTATAGGTATTGTCAGTGAAAGCCTGACTTGGAGCAGTTAATACCGTAGCTATGCCAATGCATTTTAGTGATTAGAGAGGATAAGATATAAAACTACCAAAGAAACCAATGTTCAAGTATCTTCAGTCATGGAATTTCACTGAGTGGTTTTAAGCTGATCTGACCAAGTAACTTCATGGGAATAATACTAGAGAAGAAAATGCTCTGTACAACTCCTTGACTGACTAGTTGATTGACTGACTGTTTACAATCAAGTCAGGTTTGATAGTTAATGACCACATAAAATTTCTCTAGGAGGATCTGTCTTTAACCTGGTTTTTCAGGTCTTCCATTGCTATTGTAATTGAATGCATTTACCTTGCTGTTGGTCATCCTCATCATCTCTTTCCTTCCACCTTTCCCAGCACTATAAACATCTCCAGAGAGCTGAGTCTTAATGCATAATGTGCTCAAAGTCCAATAATTTGAGAATTTGTTTGATTATTTACTTGTGTGTGGATGTTGTGGCATTTCATTGCGTTCTCAAAAGATTTCTCTCTTTTTTAATATGATTTTTATTCAGACTTTTTAAAAAAGATTAAAAAGTAATCCAAGCTAATATAAAGTAAGGAGAAAAAAAGAAAAAGAGAAGACCAGAAGTGGAAGAAAATAAAAAAGTGTAAGAAAACAGGAAAGAAAAGAAAATACTAAAAAGGGGCTTCTAATATTCTTCACAGCAGTTATAAGTATAATTATATTTTAATTTCTCTCTCTTTAACAGTATTCTCAGGAGCTTTCTCCACCATCAAAATTCAGAAGTGTCGGTACTCTTTTCTAGTCTGCTTCCTCAAATTCCATTTTTTTGTGTCACAGAAAAAAAAATTGCCTGCACAGTTCTGATCTTTGTAGATATGGGCCCATCTTTCTGTCTAAATACCTTTTCCAAGACCTTCATTGCATCTCTACTGAGTGCTTGTCTATGTCATATTTTAAGACACCTGCTTCTTTTGTACTTTTGATAGTTGTCAGAAAAAAGTCGGAAGCTATCCACCTCTTCAACACCTTCAATTGTCAGTTCTAAAGCTAGTTACTATACCTGTTATTATTTTAGTAATCTTTATTTTTAATCTTAGTCCCATTTTTTCACTATGCTCTTTGATTTGAGAGCCAGTGTGGCCTAGTGGTTAAGGCACCAGGCTGAGAAGTGGGAGTTCTTAACCATGAAAGCCAGCTGGTTGGCCTTGGTCCAGTCAGTCTCTCTCAGCCCAACTCACCTCACACAACGGTTGTTGTGAGAGAAATAGGAGGAGGAAGATGTGTTGGATACGTTCGCCATCTTGACTTATTTGTAAAAATAATAAAGGCAAGATACAAATAAATT
The DNA here is from genome assembly GCA_017656035.1 of Myanophis thanlyinensis. Classification (NCBI taxonomy): domain Eukaryota; kingdom Metazoa; phylum Chordata; class Lepidosauria; order Squamata; family Homalopsidae; genus Myanophis; species Myanophis thanlyinensis. The sequence continues at coordinate 15,910 of JAEANM010002893.1, read as the reverse complement.
AAAATAAATTAAAATAATTACTAGAGTTTGCAGATCATTTGCCTTTTCAGCTATTTTTGTTGTGTCATCAGCAAAGCATAAGTTGTTGATGTTTCCTCCTCTAGTTTTGAAACCATGCTCATCTTCCAATCCAAGTTCTCTCATTATATACTCAACATAAAGGTTGAAGAAATAACAGGATAGTCTACAATCTTGTTTCACCCTTTTTCCAATGTAGAACCAGTTTGTTTGCCATATTCTGCCAGACCATGACTTTCTGACTTGTCCTTTCTACAACTTGACATGCTCAACACAATCAAAGGCTTTTTTATTAACAGAGAAGCACATAGCGAGTTCTTTTTTATATTCTTTGGCTTTCTCAATTATCTCAATAAGGTCTCTTATTCCCTGATCTCTTCTAAAGCCATCTTAAACATGTGGCATCGCCCTTTCTATGTAGGTCTCTAATCTATATTGGGTGATCCTTTTTGCTAGCATGTGAAATGAAGGATACTGTATAATGATTTTCTTACGCTTATTAATAATATAAACCTAATAAATAGATAAATGATAGAGGTCATGGGGAAGCAACATGCTTCCTTGAACAGGTATGAATAGTGATGGAATCATACTTTGTTAGATAATATTGACAGATAATATCGTCCTCATCTTTTACCAGTGAGCAGCTTCAAACGATTCTTCAAAAGAACCATTTCACAGAATAACATCCTCTGGGATGATTGGGGACATTTCTTGTTTAATTGTCTTGGAATAGGCTCTTGAATTTCATTCAGAGAAGAAAGGCACCGCTTTTCAATTTTCTCCCTGTATGAAGTTTATTGCAAGAAATTACAAATTCCTGCTGATTCAAGATAGCATAAAGTATCAATCTAACTGTTGTACTGTTATTTCTCCAAAGGGATGCAGAACATTTTGCAGCCAAGCTGCTTTAAATATTTGCATTCTTGTTGAAATAGTGTGTGTTCCCCTCTCCCACCCAGTACTCTTTTTCTTAAATAGTCAAAAGTCTCTTGGGAAGATTATGTCTTGCTGTTTGTTTCCAACTTCAAATAATCAGAACTTTGTTACTGTGGGCCATGCTTTGCACACAGTAATCTTTCTGTTACATTTTTTATCTTCAACCCATCACTGTATTGAACTAGTTAACAAAAGTTTTGCACAGTTTTGTCCCATGCGAGTGATGCTGCATCCAGGAGGGAATCCATCTTTTGTTGAACACTATCTGCAAGAATTAAAATTGTATGGAATATAGAAGGAAAGAGAGTTACTCATATAAACTACCATGTAGTAATGAATGAAGATTCTATGTTTAGCTTTATGAGAGTTACTGGGATAACATCTTGCAAACATTACTCTCAGTGTAATGGCATTCAATCTGTTGTGTTTTTAGGGATTGATTATTGTAATTATTAGTAGCTGATTAGTAGCTGATTGAGCCACACAATGAAGCTATGGGAAAACCTAGTGGAAACTAGGCTAAGAAAGGAAGTGGATTCTGTATCTGTGAGCAGCAGAATGGCTTCATGCCCAGAAAGAGCACTACGGATGCAATTTTTGCCCTGAGAATGTTAATGTTAATGTTGATGGAGAAGTATAGAGATGGAAGAGTAGAGTAGAGAAATTGGATCTCTCCTGGTATGAGAATAAGATGAGCCCCTTAGTGATCAAATAATACAATGATTGTTGCAAATATTTTATATTTATTCTTATCCTTTATTTTTCTCTGGGTAAGGGTTTTCTGTTCTGAAAGTGACATTGCCCCCTTGAATCTTGCTATAGCAGTAGGCTTGAATAAATGAGTCAAAATAAATACTAGAAATTTATTTTCTTTCTCCCTATAGTACTTAGGTAAAGTTCTGAACAGGCAGATGTTATGGATCTGATTGCAAAGTTCTGATTGGCTGATAGTTACCTTCAGGCATTACATTTGCAAACATGCCCGTGAACCTATAATCCCTGCATCCTGATGATCAAAATGGTCAGAATATCCTGGATCAGTTTCAGATGTCTTTTAAAATAAAATTAGAGCTGTTGAAAATCAGAAAAGCTGTTTGTTTGGAAGTCCCTTAGATAAACTGGTTTAAGATTGTATATGTGCACATTCACACTCATTCACTAATCTAGCTTTGCAACTACACCAAACTCTCAAACAAAATGCCTGTAGTCAAAGTGTTTCATCCACCTATTGACATGTGATATTATGGAATTTTTTCATATACAGGTAATAGAATTTTCCTTTGGATTAAATTTTATTTATTTCTTTTTCTAGGAGGAATGACTTCCTCTCACTTCTATGATTATGGTAGTTCCAAGACATCAGACAGAAGCAATGGCTCCCTTTACACCTCTCTGTTTTCTGATGAACTCTACACAGCAGCTCAAGATTCCTCTTATTTCACCGGAAATCTTTCCAGGGAGGACAGTCGTGTTACCCCTTCAGAGAGCACTGAGGGAATTCATGCCCAAGGTGGGCTGTTTAGCTCTGATTCAGGAATAGAGATGACCCCAGCAGAATCCACTGATGTCAACAAGATTTTAGCTGATCCAGCAGAACAGATGAAATCAGAATCCTACAAGTACATGGACATCAGTAGATCAGAAGAGATTAAATACCAAGAGAGCTGTGATAAAGTCAAGGAAGACGTGAGTCCTCTCAGCTTGATTAATAAAAGAGTAGAGGACAAGATTGGAGCGAAAGAGATATCATTGGATGAAAAACATGAGTCTAAAGAGGGTTTTCTACTGGACCACCAGTACAGACCCTCAGAAACATCACAGGTCAAGATTACACTGACTGAAATAGAAACTATGGAGGTGCCTGTATCAAAAGAGACAACTCCTGAAAAACAAGAAGCTGGTCTCAAACCAAGCCATGAAATAGTTCCTACAGTGACAGTATCTGAGCCAGAAGATGACAGCCCAGGCTCAATTACACCACCTTCTTCAGGAACAGGTAAAAAATGTTTACATACCAGAGTACAATAAAAAATAATTTAGGAGATGAGGAAGATTTGCAGTGAACATACATTTAAAAAGCCCTCCCTTTTTACAACCCTTAATTCGAGATAGAGTCAGGGTGACTGGATGGAACTGAGCGTTTAGTGGCCAGATACCCTTCCTGATGCCACGTGGAGTTCTCAGCAGATAGTGCAATTAAATTTTCTAATAAGAGTACTTTACAGGTGAATGGAATTGGAACTCCTAAATTCTTAGTGATGGCCATGCTGGTTGGAGAATTCTGTATTGAAGACATACATCTGGGAATTCCCCTTATAATTCATAAATTATACATTGTTTCCATATAATAGAGAAACCTCAATCCACTGCAACACTCACCATTTTGTTCCTTCTGCAGATGCCCTGAGTGTGTAGGGGAAAGGATGGCTGGAAACCCACAACTATTTCCTTCTATTAAAGTATCCAGTATTATATTCTGTGAGGGCCACTACAATGGGTAGTTTTATTGCTATGGTACAATAAAGATAAGTGGTACTGAACAGTGCTTTTAGTATCTAAATCCTTTCCTCTGAATTTAAGGACATTGTTATGTAGAAAAGGGTTGCCAGGGTTGTTCAACCTAGGCAACTTTAAGAGTTGTGGACTTTAATTTCCAAAATTCCCCAGCCAGCCATCTTTAACTCTGGCTTATTAAACTGCAGTGGAGATCTTTTTCTCCACTGGTTTGAAATGATGCTGCAGCTCCAGAAATCATTAAAAGGGGAAGTGAAATTAAAACCAAAATCTGTCTTAAGGGAAAATCTCAAGCACATCTAATGATAGGTTTTAGCTCCTTTGGCTGTTTAGATCCATGGACAATTTTTTTCCTGCAAAAGTTAGCCATCCTCATTTAGCAAGCAAGAGAGGGGGAGTAATTAGCAACTGCCCAGAAAGTTGACACATTTTTAATGGAATATAAAATATTAACTTACATGGAATATGACACTAAGCAGCAAAGCCTATACTCATGAAAAAGAGAGATGTGTTATGCTTTGTTAAGTATCACATATACAAATTACAATCCCCTTTTTACACCAGCTTTCCCCACCTTAAAAGCTTTTATGAGTCATGCCACCTGGACTCTGTTTTCAGCAATATGTTTTCACACATTAAAACACCCACTTTTATATTTTGTACAAACTATGTATTTTTTGAAACTTGCTTATTATTTGCAAATTGTTAGGAGTGAAGTCATACCTCCTTACTGTATGAGGAGAAACATCAGCACTAGAGATGAAAATGCAGTCTAGAAATGATGCAGAAAGCCCGTTGTGTTTGCGCTAGAGCTTGAGGGTTGGGAGATACTGTACATGCATAAGTACATTATGTGATTGCTTCCTGAAGAGATTAAAATTGGATTTTTTGCTAACCAGAATTTTTATCCTCCTCTTTCCCTCATGTTTCTGTTTTACTGCATTCTTCTTTCCTAACTTGGAACAATCTTCAAATTCCAGAACCATCTGGTTCTGAGTCTCAAGGTAAGGGCAGCCTTTCTGAAGATGAACTTATTAATGCCATTAAAGAAGCAAAGGGCTTCCCATTTAAGCATCCTGAAGGCCAAGGACCACAAACTGTTCTACCAGGAAAACAAGATAAGAAAAACAAGTTGGCAGAATTTCCAGTAGGAAGTGCTCCCTTGGATAATGAAGCAAGCAGTGCTGAATCTGGTGATTCTGAAATAGAATTGGTATCAGAAGACCCCCTAGCTGCCGAAGAGGTTCGCCATTCCAACTACATGACCTTCAGCCATGCTGGAGGTCCACCACCTTCCCCAGCCTCTCCTTCAATACAGTATAGCATCCTGAGGGAAGAACGTGAAGCTGAACTGGACAGTGAGCTCATAATTGAATCATGTGATGCTTCATCAGCCTCTGAGGAGAGCCCTAAACGGGAGCATGACTCTCCCTTAATGAAGCCAATTATTATGGACATTATCCAAGAAGAAAATCACACTAGGAATGAAGGCACCAGGGCTTCGGATTACAATTTAAGTGGCTCCAAGGAAAGCAGAATGAACAGGGAAAATCTAGCAGACTCGGCCTCCTACTTGAAGTGTTCCTTCACCACATCTAAAGTCCATGCTGATACCGTGTCTTCGTCTACCATCAGTAGTGAAGAAATAAAGGACAAAGTAGCTCAGAAGAAAACAGTTGAAGTAGCAGTGACTGCTACTGGAAAGAAATCACCACCCAAGGATTCATTGACAAGAAGTCCCTGGTCTTCACCGCCACTGCCCTTTTTAAATAAGCAAAAAGGTAATGCTATCCCTTTTTTTATTGCCAAAAAATATGGGCACTTAGCTATGTATGAGAATAGATGATGAAAACACTGCTGATCTGGAAGAATCAGGAACAGCAAGGGTCTGCCTCCTCATAGATAATAGGATTTCAAAGCAAACCATTTATCTGGGGGCCCAGGAATATTGTTAAAAGTTGATTAAGACATGGGGTGAATATTGGAAATGGCTATTTGTGATGCAGTTATTGCACAAGTTCAATTTAGTATTGTGGCTTTGGTAGCAAGAAACATCACAATAACAGTTTGGCCTTATGCAAGCAAAAATACCTTCAGTCACCACACCTGCAAGAAACTGTCTTTCAGAAAATTATTGGGGAACTTAATATGCAACAGAATGATTATACCTCCACTAATTAAAATACATCTTATTTTGACCCCCCCCTCCCCATTAGTTAGTTCAAGGAGACTTACTACTGTATTTGTTTAAAAGTTAGGTATTTAAAGATGTCTAATAATTATTTTAAAATATATTGGGTAGGAAAAAAATTCAGTGTAGAGAAATAATAGAAGAATGAACCTTATTACAGAGAGAAAGAGAGAGAATCATTATCTTTAATCAGCATCCCTAATGGGCCAGTAAAATCATCTTTAAGCATGCAAGTGTTTGTATAAAAGGAGTAGATTGAATAATATCTTATTTAGATCTGGACCATAGACAGACCCTTCTAAGAATAAAGGTAAAAAAGGTTCCCTTCGCACATATGTGCTAGTCGTTCCCAACTCTAGGGGGCAGTGCTCATCTCCTTTTCTAAGCCAAAGAGCCAGTGCTGTCTGATGATGGTTCCATGGTCATGTGGCAGGGATGACTAAACGCCAAAGGCACATGGGATGCTGTCATCAAGGTGGTCCCTATTTTTCTACTTGTATTTTTTAAATGCTTTCGAACTACTAGGTTGGCAGAAGCTGGAGCAAGTAACGGGAGCTCACTCTGTTATGCAGCGCTAGATATTTGAACCACTGAACTCCTGACCTTTCTGATCAATAAGCTCAGCGTCTTAGCCACTGAGCCATTGCGTCCCCCATCTAAGAATACAATAATGAAATATAGGTAACACACATAAATGATGTAGACAAAGGGTCCCTAATCCCTGGGCAGTGGTCCACTACCTGACCATGACCTGTTTGGAACTGGACTACATAAGTATTAAGTGAACACATGAAGCTCCACTTGTGTGTGCAGTGGACACTAGCAGTTACACACAAAGCTTGAATCACATGCATTGCGGATGCTTGGGCTCACCCGTGAAGCTGCATTCGTGTGAGCATCGGAGATGTGTGTCTGCCACATACACAAATGGAGTGATGCACACTTGCACACACACAGTTACAACTCACACAAAACATCCCCTCCCACATACCCTATTCCGGACCACCCAGCCGGAAAGGTTGGGGACTGCTGATGTAGACCCTTAAATCAATTACTGGATTTTATTTGGGAAATACACATTCAATCTGCATAATTCAAATGTTTCAGGATTATGGGAGACTTCAAATAAGCCACAGCACAATATAAAGCACAGAATGCGGGGAAACAAGATTGTGGTACACCCTCTCTCAATGGAGAAGAAGGCAAAAAGAAAGTTTTTCCACCAATGCCCATGAACTGTATTTGCTAAATCCAAGACAAGGCTACCTTTTGGGGGATGTATTTTTGTTCCTTTACTAACACAAAAGGAGTGTGAGGGGAAATTGAATGTTAATGGGTATGAGCACAATGAACAGCTGAATTCTCAGATTTTTTTTAATGAGATAGAGCTCAGGAGGGGTGCATGTACGGCCCTCCCAGGCTCCATTTTTGGCTGCAATGGCCTCCTGCAGCCCTCTGCCAGCGAAAACAGAGCTTGAGAGGGCTGCGCACAGCCCTCCTGGTCTCTATTTTCGCTGGCAAAGGCACCGTGGGCCGGTTCTTTATGGTTGCAGCCCCATGGGCCAGATTTAAGCATCTTGCAGCCCGCACCCGGCCTGCAGGTTTTGACTTTGACACCCCTGGAATGGAGAGAGACTAGATCTCTGAGGTACTCCACAAAAATGGATTTGGAGCTAGATCTATCTAACTGTATCAATCAAATGAATTTCCACCATGATTCAGTAATTTTAAAGGGATAGTTCCAAGCAGAGGTGAAATTCAGCAGGTTTTAGCAGGTTCGCTAGAACCGGTAGTAAATTTTCTAAGCAGTTGGGAGAACTGGTTGTTAGAAGAAATCTCCTTTGGTTTTTTTCCACTTTACAGGGTTAATCCTGTAAGGAAGGTAGGAAAAAACATTCTGGTGTTGTTTCTAGCCTGATCTTTATTGCCTTGCTGACAGAAACTGCCCACCAAGACACATGACCCCCCCAGCCACACCCACCAAGCCATGCCTACAGAACTGGTAGTAAAAAAAATTTGAATTCCACCACTGGTTCCAAGAACAAACAAGCAAGCAAGCCATCAGTGATAGAAAATAATAAATGAAGTTCTTTGGGAAATCTAACATATTTTCCAGAGCTTTCCCTTTGACAAGATTTCCTTTGTAAGCTTATTTTGAAATGTAGCAAAAGATATAATCTAACATGTGTCTCCATAAACAAAATGTCTATTGGAAACTCTTACCAATAATTATTGCTCAATGTTGTTCATTAGTCAGAATATAATAATTGCTATCAGTTCTTCCTTTAAAAAAAAATCCTATATTTTCTCTGATGAGCCAAAGGTGAAGTAATCATGGCTCTTCTCCAGTTTGTTATTGTGTGCTATCTTGGCAAGAATGCCTATAATTCTTTGATAGTAGTCAGCCATGACAGACTGACAGAAAAACAATTACTGAAACTCAAAATTAATTATTTCCCACAGATAATATAAATGACAGGTTATGTCACTTTTACAATGCAGGTAGAAAGGTTATTACTGGTTAATACAGAGATTCACTACTGCTGATGAAGTGATTACTAAGTGAGAAACCTGATGGCTTTAGGGGCACTGCTTTGCAGATAACCAGCTGTGAAAACCTGTTTGCAAAGTTGAGCTACAGAAATATAGAGTAGATTGTTTTTATTTATTTATTTTATTTGACTTTTATATTGCCTCTCTCCTGAAGGACTCGAGGCGGTGTACAGCCTTCTAAAACACATAATACATAACAGTTTAAAAAACAAAGTTAAAATTTAAAAATAAATGCAGTGGCTGGTCATAATTGAATTAAAACCAAATAAAAAACTAAAGATTTAAAAAATTTGAAACGTTAAAAATTTTAAAATTTAAAACTAATTTAAAACCCCCAACTAATAGTACTAGGCCAGACCGGCCTGTTGGAACAAATAGGTTTTTAATGCGCGCCGGAAGGTCCGCAGGTCTGTGATGGTCCGGATCTCCGGGGGCAATTTGTTCCAAAGGGAGGGTGCCCCCACAGAGAAGGCTCGAACCCTCGGGGCTGTCAGACGACACCGTCCAGACAGTGGAACCCCAAGGAAGCCCGTCCTGTGGGAATACACAGGTCGGCTGGAGGTTGATGGTGGCAACAGGCGGTCCCGTAAGTACCCAGGCCCCAAGCCATGGAGCGCCTTGAAGGTAAGAACCAGCACCTTGAATCGCACCTGGAAGGCCACAGGAAGCCAGTACAGCTCACGCAGGAGAGGTGTAATGTGGGAGCTCCGAGGAGCCCCCAGGATCACCCGCGTGGCCACACTCTGCACCAACTGCAGATTGTTTTTAGTGAACCAGCTTCCCTGCTGCCTAGTAACCCCCTTATCAGATCTGTTGAGTCTGTGGCTGAGTTGGTTATGAAATATTTGTGATACTTATGCTACAGTCTGCATCCATTTTGGACCTCCTTGATCTTTCAGTAGCTTTAGAACCATAATTTGTGGTGTTCTTCTTGCCTGGTTCAGGGAATTAAGAGCAAGAGGGACAGTACTGTGTTGTTTTTCCTACTTTTTCTTTGGCTGATTCCAGAGTGTTGGTAAGAGGGGAGAGATCAAACCCAGCCCCTATTTCAGAGGTGGGGTTCAATCAATTTGCACCTATTCCCTAGAACCAGGTTTTAATTTTCTAAGCAGTTCGGAGAACTGCTGGTTCAGCTGGTCATTAGGGCAGAGAACCGGTTGTTAATTTATTTGAATCCCACCACTGCCTTATTTGTGGGGTGCCTACCGGTACTCTCCACATCCTCTACTCTCTCTATGAAACTACAGGATGACATGGTATGATGTATAATCTGTATTCTGATGATACTCAAATGTACATCTTTGCCTTGAGTTAATCAAGGGATGCCAGCAAGATTCTTTCCCATTGTCTGGCTGTGAGTGGCCAAGGGAGAATCACAGGTTTCATCCCAACCCTGACAAGGCCAAGTGGCTGTGGATTTTATCCTTAACTGAGTTGCACTCCCGTATACAAAGTTGGGGTGCAAACTAGAGGCACTCTTAGACTCACAACTCTTGCTCAAGAAGCAGGTAGCTGCCATGGCTAGGAAGACATTCATACATGTGCATCTTGTATGTTTACTTATTTTTTTAATTGGGGGCTTCTACTTACAGTAATTCATGTCTTTGGATTGCATAGAACCATGCTTGAAGAGCATTCAGGAACTGCAGCCAGAATGCAATGACATAGCAGTTTTGGGCCTTTCAAAATATGTTCCCTATAACACAATTCCTCCATAACCTTCACTGCCTTCACTACACAATTCAAAATGTTGGTTATCATCTGTAAAGTCCCATGTATGTATAAGTCCCACATAACAATATTAGATGTTGTTCCAACCGCCACTTTAAGTCTGCTTTTTGAAAATCAAGATTTTGGTAAGATGAACAACATCCAAGTGATGGAACATTATTATTGGTATTAGGTTGATTGCACAGAAAATCAGATGTTTAAATTGGATTTGGCATTTTTGTCTATTTATTCAGTCCTTCCTATAGACCTGGCACATTTTGTTGTTTGATGGTATTGAAGAATGTAAGCTGTTCCAAGTAAAATTGCCTTTTACATTCAATCATGGTGATTTTATCAGTGTCAATAGTACTCAAGTGAGGCTCCAGGTGTTTTGGGATTGCACCCAAGGCATTATTACTGGTGATACTATCTTTGCTTTCTTTTGCTATAAGTGTTCTACTTATATTTTCAGGTCTTTGTATTTTGTGATTTCCTCCATTCTTTCTCTCCTATTTTGTTTGCAGGTACTGCCACATCATATCCAGACTGTTTTGTCTTTCTTAGCAACAGTTGTTAAGTCTGCTGTGTTATGTGGCAGGTGTATGTCTGTTTAAATTCTAAAGTTCCAGAGCACTTTAATTTATCAATCTATCTATCTATCCATCCATCCATCCATCCATCCATCTAGGCAATAACCAACAAGTTAAAAACAGATTAAAAATATAAAATTAAATAGTTAGCAATTATAAAAATTTAAAATTTAAAACATTTAAAAACTAATCAACCCCAAAATTAGTGCTAGGGCACACCGGCCTGTTGAAACAAGTGGGTTTTTAATGCACGCTGGAAGATCCGCAGGTTTGTAATGGTCCGGATCTCTGGCGGCAATTCGTTCCAAAGGGAGGGTGCCCCCACAAAGAAGGCTCGAATCCTCGGGGCTGCCAAACGACAATGTCCAGGCAATGGGACCCCAAGCAGGCCCACCCTGTGGGAATGTACTGGCCGGTGGGAGGCTGATGGTGGCAACAGGCGGTCCCATAAGTACCCGGGTCCCAAGCCATGGAGCGCTTTAAAGGTAAGAACCAGCACCTTGAATCGCACCCGGAAGGCCACAGGGAGCCAGTGTAGCTCACGCAGGAGAGGTGTAATATGGGAGCTCCGAGGAGCCCCCAAAATCACCCGTGCAGTGATTTTTTCTTCCTTTTCTATTCCATGTCTATTTTATGACCCCACCACTTCTTGCTTGCAGGCAAATGGTATTTCTTGCAGAACTTCCAATGCTTCATTGTTGCTATTTTGTCATGCTGTTTATAGTCAGTCTGTGCAATCTTCTTCAGTCTGTGCATTTCAATTCCATTTGTGTTGGTGATTTTACCCTGATTTATTGCTACTGTAACATATTATTCTAGGCCAAATTCCATTGCTACTTTGGTGCTGAAAATTCTTATGGTATTTGTTAATGACTGGATTTTGATTTCCTATTTTCCATAAAGCTTGAGGTCATACAATACATATAAAGCAAATGTGAGGTTTTTATTAGCAATTTTTGCTGTTTTGTTGTCAAAATTGCTTTCTTCGGACTCACTGAAAGAAGAATCATAGCAATGACAAATAATAAGGCTGATAATGAGTTACCCCCAGATAGAAGATGCCTTTCCTAATTTTGACAATCCTATATTTTTCATTCCCACCAATTCTTCCCCTAATTCATTATTTTTCTACAAATATTCTAATATTTTTAGTGACACCAGTTGTTTTAAACAAGAAAATTCTAGCTTCCATCCAAGTGGATCAGAAATCACCCTGATTAGATGAAAAAAAAACCAGATTTGTAAAGCTTTTATAAGGGACATCAGAAACTGCGCCAAATGGATATTCCAAAAATAGATCAGCCACAATCAGGCAATAGAACATCCACTATCTTCTTCCCCAACAAGAATCGAATAACCTCAAACAGGACTACTGGGCCTTTTTTATTTAATTTTATTCATGAGGCAGTGTGAAAAAAATATTTCTAATTTTAGAAGGCTAGGTTATCACATATATTATTTATTTATTTTTGCTGTGTTACAAGACTATGGTTTATTGATTTATTTATTTCTATGCTGCTCTGGTAGAAAAAAACCTCTGACAATAAATAATGCAAACCTAAAATAGAATACGTATTGATTTATTTAGATTTAAAAGGCCACACAACTCCTAATTGACTTTGGGTGATTTACATAATTAAAAGGAAGGAAGACAATGAACAAGAAAAGAATGAGTGTACCTTGACAGAACAAGTTGCATGACAAACAATGCACATGGAGCTGAACAACTGACCTAAATCAGACTTTGGTGTGCAGCTATGTTTTCAAAGACTTGTAGGGTGAGAGCTGTTCAGATAGATTTGAGGGGATGCTATTTCATAGGTCCCACTTTTCATTTTTAGGGTCCCACTAGATGACATTAGTAGATAGAATGGGCCTGGAGTATCCCCACTCATCCCAATTTTATTGGACAGACAGAAACCATTGGAAAAGGCAGTAGAATAGAATAATAGAGTGGGAAGGTACCTTGGAGGTCTTATAGTCCAACTCTCTGATTAGGCAGGAGATCCTATACCACTTCAGACAAACAGTTGTCCAATCTCTTCTTTAAAACTTCCAGTGTTGGAGCACTGATTAATTGTTCTCACTGTCAGGAAATTTCTTCTTAGTTCTACGTTGTTTCTCTCCTTGATTAGTTTCCATCCATTGCTTCTCGTCTTATCTTTAGGTGCTTTGGAGAATAGCTTGACTCCCTCTGGCTTTGTGGCAACACCTGAGATATCGGAACACTGCTATCATGTCACCCCTAATCTTTCTTTTCATTAAACTAGACATACTGAATACCAGTACTTCAAGTAATCAGTCAAAATGGCAACTGCAACCATGTGTTCACACTCATCGTTGTTGTTTTTTTAATTTTGATGGCGGTACATATTTGTGACTTTTTGATCTTCCCTGTAAGGAAAACACCAAGAAGTGCCATCATTTCAAAAGACTTTCTACAAAAGCCAAAAACTTGCATATTTCTGGAATGCCAAGATAATTGGTGCTCATCTAACCTTGGATTAAGCACTATTGAAATGAAAGAAACAGCAAAAGAAAATTTCTGAAGTCCTGGGTTTATATCCTCATATTCAGTCTAGGGAACCTGTGGCCCTCCATAAATTGTTGAACTACAAATTTCAGCACTCTTTATTAGCCTATGCAGGTTGATAGGATTTCCAGTTTAGCAATACAGTATCTGAAGAGTCTCCTTCATTTTGTTGCTATTCAGAGTATATCAGGATCACTCAAGTTTCCTCAGGAAGGGTCAAAATGTCAAGATGGCAACCATAACTGTGTGGTTAAACCCTACCCTTTCTTATGTACATCTATACAGCTGTGGTCACCATCTTGATTTTGGACTCCGACAGTCCTACCTTATTGTAAAAATGCTACCTTGATCTTCCAGCCATCATATGGTGCCTGTCACCCTATGTTTATCTTGGCTTTTCTTGCCTTGGAAAAGTAGGCATCTGCCATTTTTATGTATTTTCTAAGAATGCCATATGGAGCCCACATATGAGGCAGTACAATTGTTAAAAATAAAAATGGTATTTCAGATTGATGCCTTCTTCAGAATCATGCTGACTTTTTATTTTTAATTAAATGGGTGTTTACAGAAATGTTTGGTGTTCCCTTGGTGTTCGAGATTTTGAAATTATGAATTAAGCAAGTGGCAAAGCCAAAGGAATTGGAAGTGAAGGTTAATAGAAAATATTTGAAAATAATTGTATCTCAAATGAAGCTTTTGTTGTACAATTGTCCTGCTGCAAAATACAGGATTTTACAAGCAGAACGAAATATTGTAATCTGCTATTTGGAAATTTCTTTTCTTTGTCTTTTTTGTCTTTGTTCATCTTTTTTTTTTCTTTATGGAAAAATGAATACATTCACAGTGCCTATTAATTGGTCATTTTAGAAGCAGCCTTAATGTAGATTTTGCTCATGCTTTGAAATTATGGTTCCCAAGTTTGTAATCTGTCTTGCTTAATACAGACATACACACACACACACACACACCCCTACACCTGATACCAATTAGGCAGTTAACAGGACTGTCTGTTGGCACTCCTGTGTTCTTAACTTTTAAAGAAACCACATTAAATTCAGATTACAGATAAAACTGAAAGCAGACTACAAAATATAGTATCTCTAATATACGTAGTCACTTCAGAAGTGAGCTTGACAGAAAGAGCTGCTGTTACTGCAATTTATTGTTCTTCTTTCTTGCCCATGTACATTGTATTGTGATTTTATTTTTAATTCCTCTGAATTCCCAACAAACAAATCACAACAGTTGGTAACAATAGCATACATATAAACCTGCACCCACATTAAACACTTTAAGCCTGACATAAACCCCCATGAGTAGTATAAAGGAACATGCATGAAATCCATGAATTTTGCTTCTTCAAAATCTTAAATCATATTTTCTTACACGATAAGATTCTCTGTTTAGCATACATTGCCATGTAAGAGGCAAACAATGATAAAAAAACTATTGAATTATTATTATTTAATTTGATTATCAGAATTATTAATAAATGAATATTTGAAGTATTTATTTATTTTACTATCAAATGAACTATAAACTGTAATCTAAAGAATGTGCTTCCCAGTAAACAGAACCTTAAAATACCTTGATATGTGCTGATAATTCTGGGCATTCCAAATATCTAATTTACTTACACAGGTAGTCTTTATCTTACAACCATCATTTAGCAACCATTTGAAATTACAACTGCACTGAAAAAAGGGACTATTTTATTTATTTATTTATTTATTTACCGCCCCCTCTCCCTCAGGACTAACCATTGGTCCTCCCACTTATAACCATTGCACCATCCCTACGATCACATACAAAATTTGGGTGCTTGGCAACCATTTTGTATTTATGATGGTTGTAACATCTCAGGTCATGTGATCACCATTGTGACTTTCTCAGCCAGACAAGCAAAGTAAAGGGAGGAAGCTGAATTTGCTTAGCAACTCTGTGATTCACTTAACAACTCTGAATTCCTTGCTTAGCAATTAAAATTCTGGTCCCAATTGTACTCATAAGTCAAGGACTACCTATACTGAAGTTCTATATACATGGGACTGAATTAGATGTAACAGCTAAATCATGGTTTGCCACTAAACACAACATGAGATGAAAATGGAAAGATTGTTCAACTGGAAGAGCCCAGTATTTTGGACATTTACATCAGACAGAAATTCAGTAGATGCATCCTTTCTCAGAATTGAGATAGGAATGCTGCATCTGATAAATAAATGTCTGTATCAAGCAACGGTTGAAAGCATAACTCTCATTCAGATTACAAAATGACAACTGTGTCTATCTGAATTTTGCCAATCTGTTTGTAAACAAACGATACCACAACATACCACATACCACAAATGAACTAATTCAAAAAGGACACTGGTTTGTATTCACACTGTTTTTTGGGGGAAGTTTCTGTTTTCGAACTTATTTGTTTTTGTCATCAAAACATTGTTCTCTTTTACCAAAGATTTTCAGGAAGCGGGGAACAATATGTACAAAAGAAAAATTTGAATTTAGTAAAAGCAACAATATTGGAGTGTTTGAATTTTTCCTCTGGTTTAAAAGTGTACACGGAATAATGTATAATCTGGAATTTGGAGGGATGAGGAATGGGGTTTGCTTATTACACTATTAAAATTAGAACTGTCATCTCATGTTCTATACATATTTTGGTATAAGCTTGAATAATGGAACACAATGAGCAAAGTGAGACCCAGTATTACCTTTCTCCTGTTAAATCATGCCTATGTTTATGTATATAAACTCAGTGAAAGATGTTGCACAAAGAAGATGTTCTATACCTGATTAAAAATACAGGAGACACCAAGTCTGGTGTCAGTTAGCAGAGAGCGGGAAAACCCGGTTAAT
>JAEANM010002892.1:0-23422 GCA_017656035.1 Myanophis thanlyinensis | reverse complement strand
CTGAGCCAGCTTTGCTGGCTCAGGAATTCTGGGAGTTGAAGTCCACAAGTCATGAAGGCGCCGTAATTGCCCACCCCTGCCCCAGCCCATACATGTCGCCGAGAATGAGAAACAGGGCAATAATCCTCCATCGCTTTCTGTATCCCTTTCTTTCTCTCCCACAGTATAGACAAAGTGTCTCGCATCTCTTCCCCCGTGCTTTTCATTCATGGCACCGAAGACGAGGTGATCGACTTCTCTCACGGCTTGGCCCTTTACGAGCGCTGCCCGAAAGCAGTGGAGCCCCTTTGGGTGGAAGGAGCCGGCCACAATGATATCGAACTCTACAGCCAGTACCTGGAGCGCTTACGCAAGTTCATCTCACAAGATCTGTCCGGTTAATGCAACGCCACCTGTCTGACATGGACCGCCCACCTGGACTGGGCCTTGGAGGGGGTGGGGGTGGAAGCAGAAGGAAGCATCGGTGGCTTTCGGAGGAGAAGGCTACCCATGCGGCAAGTTCCATGTTCCCATCTGCAACATGGGCAGTCGTTCTATTCATCCTTCCTCCATGGCGGGCTCAGCCTGTGCAGGTCTCTTGAGTCCTTCCCCCATCGCCGAGGGCCCTTTCCAGCTGTTCTCACTTCCAGCTGCTGTCATGGCTGAAGAGGTGCCCCGAGATGGAGTCTCTTAATTGCACCTCCTCACGGGACTCCCAAGGACTCGAGCGTTGCAGACTGTTCTAAAACCACGAACATCTCCATCGGGGCTATCCTCTCGTGTGGCCTCCATCCATCTTCTCACTTTTACTGTTTCAGATCCGTTTTCTCAACGCCCCGCGTGGCGACCCATTGATAGCAATAAGCCATAGGCAGGGTGGGGCGGGAGGCAAAGCACCTTGCATGCTGGCCAACAACGGCTCGCTTCAGTCTGGCTGTCCAGCCCACTGCAGCCCTTGAAGACAATTGAATTTCATTCAGATTTCCCCCATCCCCATCCAGGTGGGGCTGGAAAACAACCACCTGAAATTTTTCACCCAGAAGCCTGCAAAAGAACTGTTTGTGGAATGCAGCAAGGCTGTTTCTACGCGTCTCGTCGTTTATTGGGGGTGTGGGGGGGAGTCATTTGCCAGCTTCATCACAACTCCTAGATACTATTGTTTTAATATTCCATATCCTGTCCTCTCCAGATGTCTCCAGATGTCCCCAAGGAATGGATGACACACTTTATTTAATTCCGGGTATTCAGGCAATGGGGAGAGGTCGGGGTGGGAACTAAGGGAAGAATTCTCCATCCATTCATTTTGAAAGAGGAATAAACAACAACAACAAAAATGAAAGATCCACATGCGTTTCCCCACTAAATGTTTCTGGGAGAATTGGATAAGGACGAATGAATTGGAAGTTTGTGGAAGTGTGTAGGTCAGGAAATAAGACCCGTGATGGCGAACCTATGGCACGGGTGCCACAGGTGGCATGCAGAGTCATCTTGCAGGGCACGCAAGCTGTTGGCCAACTTACCTCCAGCTGAGTATGCACGTGTGATTGGGCATGCGCATGTGCGTGATTGTGGAGACCCATCTGGTCTTCGGGCCTCCGCTGTGCATGCGGGCAATTGCAGCCTGAGACCCAGCTGGTCTTCAGAGCTCTCCTGCACATGCACACGCGAAAGCTCATGCATGCGTGAGTGCCTGTGCACAGTGCACACGTAAAAGCGCAAATGTGAATTATTGTGTACAAGCTTCCCTGTTAAATCCTTTTCTCTATTTCTTTACCTCCACCATCTGTAGCCTAATTTCAAATAGAAAGCCCCTTAATGGCTTAATGCAATGGCCTCCAACCTTTGGGCACCAGGAATCACTTCTGTGGACAGTTTTTTCCGTGGACCAAAGGGACATTCTGCAGATGTCCCACAGATTTTGCATGCTGCCTGCATCCCACAGATGGAGCTTTGCTTGTTTGTGTGGCCCGGTTTCTGGCATGCTGCAGGCCAGTACCTGTCCACAGGTTGGGAACCCCTGGCTTAATGGACTTATTTGTGTGTGCAGGGTGTGTGCATGTTTAAGGATTTCTAGACAGACTTGTGACCAATTGGGTCACTCTTTGAAAGAAAGTATGGTCTGATATGATCAAAAATGAACACTAAATTTTAAGCTGACCATATTTTTTCACCATTATGCTGGTGATCATCTAAGAACAGTATATATCCGTGATGATGAACCTATGGCATGGATGCCACAGGTGGCACACAGCCATCTTGTTGGGCACACAAGCTGTTGGCCAGATTACCTTCAGCTGAGCATGCCCATGCACACATGCACAATTGCAGAGACCAAGCTGGTCTTCGGGCCTCCGTTGTGCATGCACACGATTGCAGCAGGAAATCCAGCTGGTCTTCAGAGCTCTCTTGCGCATGCACACGTGACTGCTCATGTGTGCATGAGTGCCTGCATGCAGCACGCATGCATTGCACATGCAAAAGCTACATGCATGCACAGATGGTGTGGTTGCACATGCAGCGCACATGGAGGAGTCGCACGCAAGGGTGGATGGCACGCACAAAGTGCGTACTTTTCAGCACTCTGCAAGTTAAAGGTTTGCCACCACTGGTATATATCATAAACGGGAAATAATTGTATTGGCAAATTAACTTCAATAATAATAAATCAATATTTCTTACCTAACCAAAGCAACAGCATGAAAAAGGGTGAACAAAAGCAAACAAACAGTGGGAGCAGGAGTGACTTCTGATTTCCTGCTGGCTTCCCCATTGACTTTGCTTGTGGGACGAAGGTAGGAAGCATCAGATAACTATCGATTGAAAGTAGAGACACTGCAACAGCCACAACTTTGTCCAAAAAACTGGTCTAAATATCACAGAAACTTCAATTCCACAGGAGTTATGGCTCCTGAATTTTTTACTTGTTCTTTCATTTCATAGATTTTAAGTACCTTGATTCAAAATTGTTCCTATAATTATCTGCCATTTGAGCTAACTTGAGATACAAACAGGCAAGACACAACAAGAGCTTTAATAGAATATAGATAGATTATTAGTAACTTCCCCATTCAAGTAATTATATTCTGCCGAGAGAGGTTCAATTACTGAACAAGGGATAAACTTTCTAAGGCAGGAAACACAACACAATAAAACGATATGCACCATAAACATCAGATGGAATGCATTAAATCCAAGAGGAAAATATGCTCAACTTGGAGCAACTCCCCCACAATGGAATATGGGAATTTTAATTCTTTGGGAACAAAGTGAGCATGTGCTTCAGGCGGCAGTGGAAATGTGTCTGTGGTATCTACAAAGCAGGGACAACCATGTGGGTATCAAAAGGTGAATATAAAAAGGGGTGGGGTACAACTACCGTCTACTTTTTTTTTTAAACTGCTCTATGGATACTGTTGGCCTGAATTAACAAGAAACATCAAGAGCTTATGTGCAGAATGTTAGCTGGATCAGACATAAGAAGACTTAACTGGGTTTAGTTATCACACTATGGCTGCCAGTGGTTTATTTGGTTCAGCATGGGATGCCACATCAGCTTTTGTGTTTCATAAACCATTATTTATAACACAATAACTGGGGGCTGGGTGGGCGTGGCCAGGATAGGTGTGGCCAGTTCAATGTCACTCCTGTCGAGGACACCTGTGGTGCAATGGTGAAATTCAATTTTTTTTACTACCGGTTCTGTGGGCATGGCCACAGGATTAAACATCACCAAGCACAGAATTAAACTTCACCAAAGTTACAATGTAATAAGGGGAGAGGCAGTTTGTGTGAGCAAGGCAATAAAGATTAGGCCAGAAACAACTTCCTTATTTACAGGATTAACCCTGTAAAGTTAATCTTTACAGGATTAACCCTGCAAAGTGGGGGAAAAAAGGAGATTTCTTCTAATAACCGGTTCTATAGAACCCATGCGAACCAGCTGAATTTCACCTCTGCTGTGGTGGTCCGAGTGCCAGGGAAAATAGACTCCTGAGCTCCATTTTCAGCTACCAGGGCCTTCTGTAACCCTCTGCCAGTGAAAATGGAGCTCAGGAGTCCATTTTCCCTGGCAGAAGCAATGCAGGACGGTCCTTCGCTCTTTCCAGGGCGTCCCCGTGGGCCAGATCCAGCCCCCCGGGCCTTGAGTTTGACACCCCTGTTCTAGTCCAACCCCTATACCACAGTTGTCAAACACATGGCCCATGGGCCAGATGCGCCATGCGCTGGCCACGCCCATCGGTTTAGTGAAGGGTGGGGAAAGGTCCCATGACGCTGCCATGACGACGTGCGTTTGACACCCCTGCCCTATGCCATTTCAGACAAACGGTCGTCCAATCTTTTCTTTAAAACTCCCAGTGATGGAGCGCCCTCAATGTCCTGAGGCAAATCGTTCCGCTGGTTAGTTGTTCTCCCGGTCAGGAAACCTAATAGCTAATCCTGTTGCCTAAACCAAGTCTCCTGTAGTTTGGTCAGTAAACTATCCCAAAACAAACCAACTATTTTGGGGTGTCTTGGAAATCTAATCCGTCGCTGGAACAACTTCACTTCTCGGTTTGATCTGTAAAGATCACAGGCTGACATCTCCCTGATCTCCCTTGCAGGGCTGTGCTTATTTATAACAAGATTGTAGACCAAACAACATTGCTGGTCAGAACCTTTTTTGAAGAAAGAATGAAGAACAAAGAAAAAAGTGCAGACATATTGCTTTCCCCCCCTTTTTTTAACCAGCTGCTTTCCAGCCTGCTTCCCTTTGGGAGTAAATGAGGATGAAAGAATTTTTCCCGCCCTTTTGCTCTTCCTTGGATAAGCTTGTCCCCGAGAGCCTCTTGATTCGCAAAGCTGATGGAACAGCCTGGAGCAACTTAATCCCGTGAGAGAAAACAAGGGTTGTGCCAAAGACACATGTATTTTTATCCTCCTAAGAGAATCCAGCTTCCTGTTGGAAAGTAGCAGGAGGAAGGGAGAACTTGCCGGCCACAGGAAACTGGGCTGGGGGACAATAATGTCCTTGTTTCCAAAAGGGCACTAAAAACACAACCTACCACTGAACTGCTTTAGAAGATTTTAAAACATTCACAACAGAACAGAATAACAGAGTTGGAAGGGATTCTGGAGGTCTTCTAGTCCAACCCCACTGCTCAGGCTGGAAATTGTATACCAATTCAGACAAGCGGTTGTCTATTCGCTTCTTAAAAATTTCCAGTGTTGAAGCATCCACATGTTCACACTTTCCTTTTTTTTTAATTTTAAAAATAGTCCTTATTAAACAAACACCATTTAAAAACATTTCATATATTTAAAAACCTTTTTAAAACAAAAACATTTTGTGTAGTTTACAGTCCCTTTTATTTTCAAATGTACAGTGCAGTACATAAATATCAGGTTATTGTTCAAATATAAATACGTGTTTTGGAACTCCTAATTATTCCTTATTTCTAATTCTTAAATTATATATTCTTTAGTTATTTAATTACTTAGTTCAATTACTAATCCATTGGTAGCAATGCTCCCAAGCTTTGTAATATTCCAAGTCTTCCTGTCCATTTAACTCCAGAGTGAGTTTGTCCATTTCTGCACAATCAAAAATATTTTGGATTATTAAGGTCTCTGTCGGCACAGATTCATTTTTCCAATATTGGGCGACTGCTATTCTTGCTGCTGTCATTATGTGCACTATTAAATATTTTATTTCTTTTGTATATTTCGTGACTGAGATTCCCTAGACGTGTGGAACAACAAGTCCCATCCTCCTTGGCCTGCATGGCTGGGGAAGGGACATGCCTTAGGTAAACCACACACACACACACACACACACCCTGTGTTGTTAACCCTTAATAGCCATCCAGTAGCCAAGGAAAATCATCTTCCTCTAATGCAGGTAGTCCTTGACTTACAATCACAATCGGGAGCAGAATTTTTGTTGCTGAGCAAGGCAGTTGTCAAATCACACCCAACTGAAAGAACTTCTATGCCACCATTAAGCAGATCACGGCAGTTAAGTGAATCACATATTAAATAAATCGGGCCTCCTCCATTGACCTTGCTTGTTGGAAGCTGCCTGGGAAGATTGCAAAGGGCAATTTCATGACCCAGGAAGCAGCACTCATTGTAAACACACCTACTGGCTGACATGCACCCGTGATCATGTGAATGTGGGGATGCTTCAAGGGTCATAAGGGTGAGGACTGGCCATACATTACTTTTTTAGTGCTGTTGTAATTTCAAACGGTCACTAAACAAATGGTTGTAAGTTGAGGATTATTTGTAACCCCCAAATCTGCTGGATCACAAACTCGGATCAGTCACGCTAGTTCTGTTAGGCCATAGTTCTAACTTATATGAAGAATTAGTATTCTGATGGTTATTATTCTTCCTTTTGTTTCTGGACAGGATATGAGCCTAGGGAGTTCTATTTTTATTATTTTATTAATTGGAGGGGGGGGAGGATGCAGAGCTCCTGTGGGAAGGATAAGGAGAGAGGGGAGCTTTCTGCTACAAAGAAAAGACTCTTTGAGTATTACAGCTGCATACTTAAGTCATGAGACCTCTTGTAGGCTGATCATGGGATGTGTAAAAAAAGAAAAAACAACCCCCAAAACCCTCAGCACCAAACCCACCCTGAATTAAATCCTCTTAAGTGGAATTAAAAAAAAAAAGTTCTCCCCCAACTGCTACTCCTTCCATCACTTGGGATTTTCACGTGCTCATCATATGAAGGGCGATGGTATAAAAGGATAACACACGAAACCAACTTCCACCATCCGTCCCGAAGGAAGAAGAGCAGAGAGGAAGAGGAGAAGGCGAGCTCCAAACATCCAAGGCGGACAAGAAGTGCCCAGGTGTTGCCAAGAGGAACTTTCCTTGAAGTCAGAGGCTTGGTAAAAGTGGTAAGCTGTTCCTGATCAGGGACCCCCTGCCCTTAGTTTTAGAATGGAGCCCCTGAAAAAGCCCAGCCTTTTCTGTGGTGTGTAACAAGAAACTGTAGTGCTTTTTTCATTCGTGCTCCTGGGGGATTACTTATTAATTTATTTGTTAGATTAAACAGCCTGCCTTTCCTCCAGTGTGGCTCACATGGAAATTATCTTCTATTTTTCTCTCTCTTAATAGCGACCCTGCTAGAATGTAGAATAATGTAGAGAGTTGGAAGGGACCTCGGAGGTCTTCTAGTCCAGGTGGCACGCAGAGCCATCTTGCTGGGCACACTAACCTCCAGCTGACCATGCACATGTGATTGTGCATGCATGCATGCATGATTGCAGAGACCCAGCCCAGGTCTTCGGGCCTCCGCTGCGCATGCGCGCGATTGCAGCAGGGAAGCTAGCTGGTCTTCGGAGCTCTCCTGCACATTCACATGTGATTGCTCATGGGTGCATGAGTACCTGTGTGCAGCACATGTTCATTGCATGTGCAAAAGCTGCATGCATACACAGATGGTGCAGTTGCACTTGCAGCGCGCATGGAGCCGCACGCAACTGCAGATGGCATGCGCAAAGTGTGTTCTTTTCGGCACTCAGTAAGTAAAAGGTTCGCCACCACTGCCCTATACCATTTCAGACGAATGGTGGTCCAGTCTCTTTTTGAAAGTCTTCTGTGATGATGGAGCACCCACAACTTCTGAAGGCAAGCTGTTCCATTGGTTAACTGCGCTCACGATTAGGAGATTTCTCTTTAGTTCTAGCTTGCTTCTCTCCTTGATTAGTTTCCATCCATTGTTTCTTGTTTTACCTTGTGGCGCTTTGAAAAATAGTTTGACCCCCTCGTCTTTGTAGGAGCCCCTCAAACATTGGAACAGTGCTGTCATGTCTCCCCCAGTCTTTCTTTGCATTAAACTAGAAAGGCTAAGTAGGCAAAACTGCTAGGTAGGCTAAACTATGAATAGCAGTCTCCCAGGGTCAAAGAGCAAAGACCTGAGTCTTCTTATTCTTAGACCTGATCCTTCACTACTATGCCACCCTGGCTCTTAGGCTGAGAGGGAGGAACTGACCCAAGCCTTCCAGGGAATTGAGGAGGGACTAACTTGGGTCTCCCTACTGCTGGACATTAATCAGCTCAGCACGCTTGCTTTGCCTCCTTACTAGATGGACACATCGGTCTTGTTCCCTTGTCTTGGCATTGGCTTTTTGGTGAGAATAAGGAAGACAAACTGGATGGAGCTATGCAAGCAAGCCAGAGGTGAAATTCAGCCGGTTCTAGCAGGTTAGTAAATTTTTTAAAGCAATTTGGAGAACCGGTTGTTAGAAGAAATCTCCTTTTGTTTTTTTCCACTTCACAGGGTTAATCCTGTCAGGAAGGCAGGGAAAAAAACATTCTGGTGTTGTTTCTACCCTAATCTTTATTGCCTTGTTTACAGAAACTCCCTACCCAGTCACATGACCTCCTAGCCACGCCCACAGAACTGGTAGTAGAAAAAAATTGAATTCCACCACTGAAGCAAGCCCCATTACCAAAGCAAGGAAGGGCAAAACATGTCCCTAACAGGCAGATAACACCCAGAAGCAGCTCAGGCAGATAGAGAACCTCTCTAATTCATTTTAACTAGGAGGAGAAAATACAGCACAATCAGACTTGCAAGATTCGGTTTCTTATAGCCAATCTCAATCAAAGTAATTGTACTGTAGCTTTCCGGTGGAGTTGATTTCCTGGTGTGGTCTACCTACTGGGGCTGAGATTTTTCCCAAGGTGTGTTCTTTTGATGTCCCAGTCCAGCTTAATTCCTGGTATTTCCTTAGAGAATACTGCAATCTAGTATTCGGGCTTTATGTCCAACCCTGCTTATCTTTTTCAAGATAAGATTTCGGCTAAATGCTGCCAACACCTGTGATGACTAAGATACTAGGACTAAGACCTTTGTGTTGCAAAACCCCTTGAGAATGTGTAGTTTCTAGTCGCATGTTCACACACCTTCTGGAACTTCCTTTTTCTTGAAAATCAGGTCAAGTGTTGCGAGAAGTAGAGAGCCTTTTGCATGATTCTAATCCAGTCCCAAAGTTTCCTTCCGCTTGTATGAATGGCAAAGAGGAGGCAAGAAACAGGAGGTACAGAATAACAGAGTTGAAGGGACCTTGGAGGTCCTATAGTCCTACCCCCTGCTCAGGCAGGAAGTCCTATACCAGTGGAGGCGAACCTTTGACTTACCGAGTGCTGCAAAGTACATGCTTTGCGCATGCCATCCACACTTGCGTGTGGCTCCTCCACGTGCGCTGCATGTGCAACCACACCATCTGTGCATGTATGCAGCTTTTGCACATACAATGCATGCATGCTGCGCGCAGGCACTCACGCACACGAGCAATCACGTGTGCATGCGCAGGAGAGCTCCAAAGACCAGCTGGATTTCCTGCTGCAATTGCGTGCATGCTCAGCGGAGGCCTGAAGACCAGCTGGGTCTCTGCAATCGCGCACGCATGCGTGCTCAATCACATGTGCATGCTCAGCTGGAGGTAAGTTGACCAACAGCTTGTGTGCCCAGCAAGATGGCTCTCGTGCCACCTGTGGCACCCGTGCCATAGGATCACCATCATGGCCCTATACCATTTCAGACTAATGATTGTCCAATCTCTTCTTAAGACTTATCAAGCAACATTCCTTCCACCTCTTGAAATTAATCTGTATCTGGCTGCATTTTTCCAGCCTTCTTTTCTATTTATGTCTATTCTCAATTATATTAATTATATTAAGTGTTTATTAACATCTCGGGGCAGACTAGACAGAAAAAGAGAGAGGCTGTTTTATAGACAAATGCTATGATCTGCCTACAAATTGAGTCACCAATTAGTCAAGTGTAGATCTTGTGATCAGTTAATGTGTTATGTAAATCCAGAAAAGTGGCTTACTTTCATCAATCATCATTAACCAATCCACAGGGAAGCATGTTAGGAAAACATATCCACAGAACATCTAAAAACACATATATTGTTTTAGTTAAAACAGGGCTGGGGAAAAGAGGCTAAAATTCTCCATGCTAGAAAAATTGAAATTTTGAGCACCCAGACAATTTACTCTCAACCGTCCAATTTATGACCCCAGCTCAGCCCAAAATTTATGTTGCTAAGCGAGAAATTTGTGGAGTTTTGCTCCATTTTATGACTTTTCTCGCCACATTTGTTAAGTGGATCATTGCAGTTCTTAAATTAGTAACACGGTTGTTAAGTGAAACTGGTTTCCCCCATTGGCTTTGCTTTTCAGAAGGTCACAAAAGGGGATCACATGACTCTGGGATACTGCAACCGTCACAAATGTGAGTCAGTTGCCAAGCATCTCAATGTAAATCATGTGACCAGTCCTATGTGTGAAAACTGGTCATAGGTCACTTTTTTCAGTGCTGTTGTAACTTGACTACTTGTGGTCCCTTATCAAAAATTATGTAGTGGATAGAAATGACACAAGAGGTATCTTCTTCTGCATAACATATTCTTCAACAACATATGAATATATTTAGCATATTTTTCTGTGTTCGGCAGGCACGAAAGAGGTTTACCACAGATGTGGAACTCACTAACTTTTTATTCCGACAGCCCTTTGGGCTTTTATGGATTCAGGCACTGTTGGTCACCTTGAAGCAAATGTTTTCTTTCAGCCAAACATGGACTAGCAGCTTAATGAACAGGGGAATAAAAAGGAAAGCTTAGGATCTCCGGCATCTCAGGTCACATGTTTGTAAAACAGCATTAGCGGCACCTAGCCCTGGCTAAAATCCCTTTATCTTTCCTTCCTTTGCAAGGTCACCGAATTCTCACAGACATTATCGTAGCTTAGGGTGAAAGCCGAGCATGAGGGGGGCAGCCCTAGGATGGCTCCCGGGAGAGAAGCAACAGGACCTTTGATCTGCAGAAGAAGAAAAGAGATGCCACAAAGCATTTAGGGAGATTAAAGAGGGCACCGCAAACTTTAAAAGACTCTTTTAAAAATGGGTCTGGAAGGCCTGCGATGAACATTCATGAGGTAAATGTAGTTTAGTGTGCGGAACAAAATGCAGACAGAGTAAAATGCTACGGCTGGGGGCAAAAATCCTTAATGTTGCACGTTACTATGATTGCTAATTGTTTTATTGGTTATTTATTTTATTAAACAAATGTATATGGCCTCTGTATGGTGACTCTGGGCGGCCTTATCTGGGAGGTTGAGACTGTCTCCCCTAATTGTATTGCCATCCCCATAATAAGCCAATGAATTAAGTTGGGTTGATGGATAGTAATTGACCCAGAATCATTGGATGCACTTAGTGGAGGAAGAGAGACTTGAGACTGTCAATTCTTAGCTGTTTTTCCATTCTGACTTATGGACACAGGTGGATCTAACTGGGAAAGAGATCTTGGGAAGATGGAGAATAATTGCAGGAAAAGGTAGTCTCAGGCTGTAGCAATTGTGAAAAAGGAAAGTTCCACTCAGGGAATTCTTAGAAAGGGCATAAAGACACAATACTGTAATATATTTGTTGATGGGACTAATATAGCTCATATTTGATTTACAACCACAATTGGGACCGGAATTTTGGTTGCTAAATGGTGTGGCATTTTATTTTATTTTATTTTATTTTATTTTATACCACCTCCCTCCCGAAGGACTCAAGGCGGTGTACAGCCTTCTAAAAACACAAATGCATAACAGTTTAAAAAATAAAATTAAAATTTACAAATAAGCGTGGTGGCTGGTCATAATTGAATTAAAACCAAATAAAAAACTAAAGAGTTAAAAAATTTGAAATGTTAAAAATTTTAAAATTTAAAAACTAATTTAAAAAAAAAAATTAAACAAGTCATCCTATGGCTTGACTAGATTTTGTTTACCATTTCTGCGATCACCATTAAGTGAATTGCCGCACTTGTTAAGCGAATCATGTGGTCATTAAATGAATCAGGCTTCCCCAATTGATTTTGCTTTTCAGAAGTCAGAACCATCTCAGATCCCAATCATATGTAAGGGTCATGCATGCGAGAGCTAAGATCAAGGTCGTAAAATTGTGTAAGATTAAGGTCATAAAATCGGGCATGACTTAGTGAGGGAAGGTCAGGTCCCAATTGTGGTCGTAAATCAAGGATTACCTATAAGAAGGTATTCGGTCTTCTCTGGCCAAGTTGTATTCCAATGATCTTACATGGGAGAAGGGGGCCATTTGCAATGCATCAAAGTTACCATATCAGACTTTGTGTTTATTTATTTATTTGTTTGTTTGTTTGTTTATACCACCCCCTCTCCCGATTAAAATTAACTAATTTAGGTGGCTGATCATAATTAGAAACCTGATGTAAAAATTAGAAATTTAAAAATTTAAAGCAAAGATTAAAAATTTAAAAACTGATTTAAAAACTGATTTAAAACCCCCAACTAATAGTACTAGGCCAGACCAGCCTGTTGGAACAAATAGGTTTTTAATGCGCGCCGAAAGGTCCATGATGGTCCGGATCTCTGGGGGCAATTTGTTCCAAAGGGCGGGTGCCTCCACAGAGAAGGCTCGAACCCTCGGGGCTGCCAGACGACACCGTCCAGATACTGTAATGGAACCCCAAGGAGGCCCGCCCTGTGGGAACGCACACCTCGGCGGGAGGCTGATGGTGGCAACAGGCAGTCCCATAAGTACCCAGGTCCCAAGCCATGGAGCGCCTTGAAGGTGAGAACCAGCACCTTGAATCGCACCCGGAAGGCCACAGGGAACCAGTGCAGCTCACACAGGAAAGGTGTAATGTGGGAGCTCCGAGGAGCCCCCAGAATCACCCACGCGGCCACACTCTGCACCAACTGCAGCCTCCAGATGCTCTTCAAGGGGAGCCATCTTGTTTGAAAAAGTCACAGAGCTACACTGAAAGTGTCTTCGGCCACTTTCAACGAAATGAGGATGTCAACTCCTGCCAATTGTGCTCAGCCATGTCAAGTTCTTCTCTGTGTGTTTATTTAGACAAGTTGTGTGTCTGCCCACCTTAAATACATAATACTGGCTAGCTAACTGCAGGGTGTACAAGAAAAACAATGTAAAAAGAGCTATCATAGCCAAACACAGGGCTGAAAAAAAAATCTAATGGCAAAGAAGAGCAAAGCATCATATAACTAACTCATAAAATAGACATACAGGTAGCCCTTGACTTACAACTACCATTGAGCCCAAAATTTCTGTCGCTAAGTGAGACAGTTGTTAGGTGAGCTTTGGTCCATTTTACGATCTTTTTTTTTTTTTTGCCATAATTGTTAAGTGAATCACTGCTGATGTTAAGTGAGGGTGTTATAGCACTAGTCCTCAAGTTAAAACACTTCACTTAGTGACCGTCCAAAGTGACAATGGCACTGAAAAAAGAAACTTACGACCATTTTTCACACTTACGACCGTGGCCACATCCCCATGATCACAATCAAAATTGAGATGCTTGGTAATTGGTTCACATTTAGGACAATTGCATTGTCCCTTTTGTGACCGTCGGACAAACAAAGTCAATGGGAAAGCCAGATTCACTTTGCAACCGGGTTACTCACTTATCCATTGTAGTGATTCGCTTAGCAATTGTGGCAAAAAAAAAAAAGGCTGTAAAACGGGGCAAAACTCATTTGACAAAGGTCTTGCTTAGCAACAAAAATGTTGGGCTCAATTGTGATCGTAAATCGAAGAGTACCTGCAATTGTATGGATTAAATTTTCTGATTTTTCTCTCTTTTCCCCTCCCTAATGCACAAGATCCTGAAAACTCCCTTCCCATACCTTATACGTCCTTAATTACCCCACTGCCTTTCCCACAGTGGTGAAATTCAATTTTTTTTACTACCGGTTCTGTGGGCGTGGCCACAGGATTAAACATCACCAAGCACAGGATTAAACTTCACCAAAGTTACAATGTAATAAGGGGAGAGGCAGTTCTGTGAGCAAGGCAATAAAGATTAGACTAGAAACAACTGCCTTATTTACAGGATTAACTCTGTAAAGTTAATTTTTACAGGATTAACCCCGCAAAGTGGGAAAAAAACCAAAAGGAGATTTCTTCTAATAACCGGTTCTATAGAACCCGTGCGAACCGGCTGAATTTCACCTCTGCTTTCTCAGTCTCTTTTCCGTGAGCACTCATTCTCTGTTTCTCTTCTCTTCTTGACACAGATCTTTCCAGTGAGATTCCTTAAATTATGACCCTGAAGGATACCCACCCGCTACCCTGCTTGGCTCTGTAGCTTTCCCTTTGTCATCCTATGCCTGGGAAATTCAGGGAGGCTGGGACGGTGAAGGGAAGCCCACAGCGCTATAGGTCCAGCTGGAGGAGCACAATGGTGGAGATGGCCCTGCATCTGATCAACACGCCGTGCTATGAAAAGTCGCCATCTTGTCTTGCAGGATGTTGTGGACATCCAGAAACAATTGAGTCTTCTCAGTTTGCACTAGCTTGTTCCTTACTTACAAGGTTGGACTCAGCCTTCCATCCTTCCAAGGCTGGTAAATGAGGACCGAGATTGTTGGGGGCAATATGCTGACTCTGTAAACCGCTTAGAGAGGGCTGTATAAAGCACTGTGAAGCGGTATATAAGTCTAAGTGCTATTGCTACTTGTTCTTTAAAAAGTTACACATATCAATGCTAAAACAATTAACACTTTTAGAAAGTTTCAGCAGCCAGTAACTAGTTCTTCATAGTACCTCATAGTACCTCAATTACTTAATGTAATTGGGTACATTTGTTCTTGGATGTGCGTGTGTGTGTGTGTTTGATATTCATCTGATTCACTTTCTATTTTGGTTTTCTTTTTATTGAATTTATACACAGTCCAGTTCCTCTTGGACTGGGGTGAGTCATAAGTCATAAATAAAGAAAATAAGCCAGCCTCACTAGAGCTCTCTGAGAAAAAGACAAAATGTAATGTAATAATAAAAAACAAACAAAAGCAAAGCATGTTATGCAAACTCAGTCTTTGTGGCTAACTTATGAGTCAGTGTTGGAGTGGATCTGTGATATTGATTTAACTGAATAACCTATTGTTTATTTACATAGGTAAATGTTGACTCCAAAACCACCTTTAGAAAGTTTGCGTGAACATTCACAATCATCTTGGATAGATCCAGATAATGTGACTGAGTTTGTACAACTTCTAGGCCAGTGGTGGCGAACCTTTTACTTACCAAGTGCCAAAAAGTACATGCTTCATGCATGCCATCCACCCTTGCATGCAGCTCCTCCATGTGCACTGCATGTGCAACTGCACCATCAGCATATACATGCAGCTTTTGCAGGCACGCACGCACACATGACCAATTGCATGTGCATGCACAGGAGAGCTCTGAAGACCAGCTGGATTTCCTGCTGCAATCGCACGCATGTACAACGGAGGCCCGAAGACCAGCTGAGTCTCTGCAATGCTCAGCTGGAGGTAAGTTGGCTGACAGCTTGTGTGCCCAGCAAGATGGCTCTACGTGCCACCTGGGGCACCTGTGCCATAGATTCGCCATCACAGTTCTAGGTTATAATGTAGTTTATTTATGGTTTATAGTAAAGTAGTTTGCAACCCTTTCTTCACCTGGATCCCCTTCAAATACATTTTGTGGCCACGGATCATGGCCACGGATCCCCAAGACTTAACTCAAGATTTAAATAATAACATTTCTTCAAGCCTTCACGGGCCCCCTGTGATGACATCATGGATCCCCGCTAGGGGTTCGTAGACCACAGGTTGAGAAAAACCCTGGTTTAATAGGTTGTGTGAATTTGCCTTTGTAGTTTGTAAACCAGGGTTTCTGGTTTAAACTTGGTTTGTTTAAACTTTTTCAATTGTGATTTATTAAATAAAGCCTGTTAAATTATACTACGACTTAGCCGCTCAGAGTCGCTTTGGAAAGTGAGATGAACAGCGAATGAATGAATGAATGAATGAATGAATGAATGAATGAATGAATGAAAGAATGAATGGGTTCCAAGATTGACTGTTAGACATCTTTTCCTTGATCTGTTTTAAATAATACTGATGTCCCTCCAGAGTCTGGTCTAAACTGAAGAGAAAGTCAATCTGAGATATTTTACTATCTGAAGTGGGGAAAAAATGATGCATCTCCCTTTCATAGGATAACAACACCAGGTAATCCTATGGGTGGAAATATTAGATTCTATGAAACTTACTACTGTGTATATTTCAATATCAATTGCCTTCTTCTCCCTAATAGGATTGTTTACTGCAATACTACCAGAAATATAAAAATTCCTAGAGAATAATACATGTATGGCACAGCCACAGTTCCTTCCAGTTAATATTCAGAGGAGTTTTAATTCCATAAATGTTTGGAACAATGCTTAATTTCAGTGCTGATAGGTCTCTTTTGTGTCCCAGTGCTATGCATTGAACTACATAAATCCAAATTCATTGATGAAGACAGAGAGTGATTTTGTAAAGTAGCCCAGTATTTTTAAAATAATAAAAATTTAAAATCAGATACACAGTAAATACATCTGTCCATAATTTATGACAGCTCTAAACTAGAAGTGATAAAGCAAGTCCAGATTTACTTGAAGGTTTATAATCTCTAGTGGGGGGGAGTAGCAAAAATTAGATTCTACACTACAGGATCTGAAAAGGCAAGTAAAAAGTAGATCTAGGAAATCTTTTCATGGTGGCAAATTAATAGAGGAAATCCTGCACTTACAACAGTTCATTTAGTGACCATTTGAAGTTACAATGGCACTGAAAAAATTCATTTATGACCGTTTTTCACACTTATTACCATTGCACATCCCCATGGTCATGTGAATAAAATTCAAATGCTTGGCAACTGACTCATATTTATGATGGTAGCAGTGTCCCAGGGTCATGTGATCACCTTCTGACAAGCAAATTTCCATGGGGAGACCAGATTCATTTAACAACCTGTTAACTAATTTAACTGCAGTGATTCACTTAACAAATGTGGCAAGAAAATTGTAAAATGGGGCAAAACTCTCTTAACAGTGAGAAAATTTAAATTTTGGCCTCAGTTGTGGTTGTAAGTTGATGACTACCTTAATGGGTCTAAATTCTGTCTCCAGATTAATTGTGAAAGAAGCCCTTCAATTTTTAATCTTTATGTTTCATTGGGACTCTGTAGAGCACAGATATGAAGAGAGGCCCTTGGGAAGAGCTGTTTTCACTCAAGCCAAGCTGTTATTACAGCTCAGAAGCTCTGACTATCAAACTTGCAAAACAAATGGTATTCGTCTTTGCTTTGGGGAAAGATCTCTATCAAAAGGGAACCTAAAATCCTTTGTTAGAACAAAGCATGCTGAAGTCCGTTAGTGGTGGACAGATTCTAACAAGCAGCTCCAGCTGAGCACTTCCATGACTAAAATGCATTCAGCCTTCAGCAGTCATGAATGTTCTCCCTTGGCAATAATTCAGCTAATGGGCAGTGAAATAAAACTCAGCAGATTCCTGCCAGGACAACAGGGTTAAGTGTCCCAAGCTGCCAGTAATATAAAGCTTGAATCCGTACCCAGGGCAGAACAGTTGGCTGTTTACGGGGCTATAGTAATAAGCTGCTTAAATCTCCAAAGGCATTTTTGGCACCTAAATTCAGTTAGCTAAAATAAAGGACAAGTGACAGAGAAAAAAAGAGGGCAAAGAACAGGCCAAAAAACCTTGATCTCTCTCTTTCTCTCTCTGTCCCTCTCCCTCTCTCCCCATGGGCACGTTTTTTGTAGAGAGATGATTAAGAGAGATGATTAAAACAAACAAAAATCTTCAAGAAAATAAAAAAATTTCCAAGAAAATAAAGGTAAAATTAAGTTTTCAAAATTAGGCATTTTTTTCTTATTAAAGAGCATTAACACTGAGATATCGTACTTCATTGAAACTGGCCTGAAACTTCAGAATTCGCATCCTTTTCATTTTCCTTTATTCTTTCCATTGTCTTTTCACCAATGATTATATAAAAAGACTGCCAAATAGTGAAATGAATAATCATCAAGGTAAATGGCTCATGCCCATTACTCATATATTGTAGATCAAGATCATATATGTTTACACCTTTTTAAACTGCAATATTTTGGATCACTAATTAACAAAGGATATAGATGTATATATTTTTCCCATTTAGATCTTAAACTACTTTTAACTTATCTGTAAGTATTTGCTTAGTTGTACACTTAATCAGTATTTATTATGATCCATCTTATATAGGACTTTTCAGTGAGTGCAAAACATAAACCAAAGATTCTCCACGGAATTTAACAAACCATGAAATGCTTGAAATGGCAACATGGTGGGTTTTGAAACATTAATCAGAGCTGACTTCATTCCCCAACAGGTTGTAAATGTATATGGGAAAAGAATTTGAATAATCTGATTTAGCTGATTCACGTGGCAAATGTTTTCAGTTTGGATCTAATTATTAGATCATTGATCCTGCCGTAACAATAAATTAATCCATTTCATCTGCAATTTATAAAGATGTCTTGGAATATTGCAGCAAAAGGATTGCAACCACATATTATGAAATTGCTATTGCTATATTTCCAAATATGTTTGTTTGTGTTTCCATGATCTAGGATTAGTTGACTATACAGTATAGATGTCATAAATATTTGAAAACTATTTACAAACTTAATTTAGTCTGGAATAAAGGCTAGATCGTCATTCTATCCATTTTAAATCTCACTTCTGCAAATTTCACTGAAATTCATAGATGGTGACTGGGGCAAGAGAATAAATAGCTTTTCCAGTCTGGTGCTTCCTGGTCTTAGAAAAATAACTCTCAGAATAGATTGAATAATGGCTTGGACTTCTAGGAAAAGTAGTCTTAGTACATTTGATAGGCATTTCTTTGAAAGAGTCTTATCATTGAGTAATTATTTCCTTATTTTGATACTGTCTTATACTCTTAAGTAAATTGAAATGGAAATATAAATTCTCTGAGAGGTCATGGCTATATAAGAACATGTACATGGGACAAGGTGTATCAAAAGGACTGCTGAAGAAGCAATGACATGAAAGATTAAGAGTCCTAGTTTTCAAGCAGCAGAATTCACTGAATTCACAAGAATGCATGTAAAGAATTAGTCTTAGATATATGGATGGAGATGGGAGGATTATAATGCAATTCTGTACATTACAATAGCAATAGCACTAAGACTTCTACTTCACAATGCTTTACAGCTGTTTCTAAATGATTTACAGTCAGCATATAGTCGCAAAAAATCTGGGTCCTCATTTTACCAATCTCGGAAGGATGGAAAACTGAATCAACCTTGAGCCGGTCAGGATCGAACCCCTGACAGTCAGCAGAATTATCATGCAATACTGCATTCTAACTACTGAGCCGCCCCCAGAGGAATATAGTCTATAAATTCTATGAACTTTACATTTGACTAGATATGTAAAGGAATGCTTCCTCCATTTTTGGCACTCTTTGCCTAATATTTGGACATATGTTGGTGTGGGAGGCGAAATCCCTTTGAGTCAGCATTGACTCCTGGCAACTGCCTGGACTACTCCCTGAAGTTTTCTGTTCTATTGCTATATCTGTTTTCTTGGCAACATTTCTGGCTTTGTGCCTAACAAAGGACTAGAGCTCATAGTCTCCTACATGATATGCTTCTGAAATGCAACAATGGCAAAGAAATTCAGAAAATTTCAGCCAACTTGTACTTTTCCCATGCTTCTCCCTATCATTTCACCTTCAGCTTCCTCTGAATGAAAGCCAATCTAGATTCATTCCCACCAGGGTTTTGTTTTGCTTTCCAGCATCCCAGGGCTACTTTGAAGATTACTATATATTCTTTCTTTCTTTCTTTCTTTCTTTCATAGCACTGCAATTATTCATCTGTAAGACACTCATAACTCAAGTACTAAAACAGTAAAACTGATAAAACCGCACCATAACATTCATTAAAACAATGCAAAAATAATGTGCTGCCAATCAGAAAGTGGATAGAGAGCAGAGAGCTCTATTTTAGCTGCTTTTTCAATTCAATTCCAGTTCAATTCAATCCTTTATTGTCAATGTACAACATGTGTGCAATGAAATTGAGTGAGCCTCTATTGGTACAATCACACAAAGCACAGAAACACAGAATACATTCAAATACAGAATACATCTCCCGACTTATAACAAAGGTTGACCATAATAGAGCCAATCAGATTGGTCATGGAGGGCCTTTATCTCATATAGTTTGGAATGTAACTTATTTAATTTTATTTATTACACTGCCCATCTCATCTAGAGGCAACTCTTGGTGTCTTACAGGAGTAAACACTGGGTAGAGAAACACTGTTTGGATCTTCACCTCCTGGACTTGACCAGGATTCCTGAAGCATCCGCATATGAGGAAATCTGACTAACTAGAGGCAGAGGTATCTTGTAGGTATCTTCAGCCCCTACTCTTCAGGAGCTTGTAAACAGCACCTTGAACTGAACTTAGAACATATTTAAAATCAATGAACTACTTATAGTATAAATAGTATACTAAACTGGCTGATATCAGTCAGCATCATTCTGTATACAGTCAGCATACATTCTTCACTAATACTTTCTGGGTAGTCTTCAAGTGTAGCCGCAGCTATAGTACATTTCATTAGTCCAATCAATAAACTATGAGGGACTGATTGATTGATTGATGTAGAAGACTGTCCAACTTAATAATATGAATCTAGGTGGTAGACAAGAACAAAAAAGTAAACCATAAAAGAAACATAACATTAAAACATGCACAATATATTAATACAAATATGAAATGCGGAATATAAAACTCTAAAAACAGCTGCAACTAGCATTCTGACCATACCTTGGCTATAATTTCAGCTTGTTTGATCTAGTACCTTGGGGTATTTTAAAATTGGATAATTTTTTTGGTTAATTAAATTTTTAATAGTAGTTTTAAAGTTCAGCAAGTTTAATAATTTTAGATTGGTTTTTAATTTTTGTTATGTATTCTGTCTTTTTATCTGCTGTGAACCGCCCCGAGTCCTTGGGGAGATGGGGTGGTATATAAATATGATAAATAAAATAAAATAAATAAATAAATAAATAGTGCAATGGTGAATCCAGAAGCATCCTCAAAATTGTAAATATGGTCATTCAGGGAGAATGTCCTGAGCCAATAGTAGAGCCACTCAACCACTTACATGTGGTTTCTAAACAAAATGGTAATCTAGGATTCAATCTGAATTTGTCCAGACCTACATAGCATTCAGACATCAAGTAATGATCTATTCTGTCTGGTTCTAGGTAGAAATAAATAATTAGATGTCATAAGCATATTGATGATGCCTCATTCCAAACTGACAGATAATTTCCCTCAATAGCTCCAGGAATGTTAATTAGCATTGGAGAGAGAATCAAGTCTGGCAGTACTTAATTGCATTTAATGAAAAGAAGGACTAGGGGTGACATGATATCTAAGGGGCTGCCACAAAGAAAAGGAAGTCAATCTATTCTCCAAAGCACCAGAAGGCAGGGGAAAAAAAGCAATGGATGGAAACTAATCAAAGAGAGAAACAACCTGGAATTAGGAAGAAACTTCCTTACAGTGAGAATAATTTATCAGCGGAACAACTTTCCTCCAGAAGTTGTGGGTGTTCCAACAGTGGAAATTTTTAAGAAGAGATTGGACAACCATTTGTTGGAAATTGTATATAGTTTCCTGCCTGGTCAGAGGGTTGGACTAGAAGTCCTCCAAGGTTCCTTCCAACTCTGTTATTCTGTTATTCAGTACATCATTTAAAAAGGGCCAGTAGCTCAGCGATTCATTCCCACCATTGACTTTACTGCCCATTCAGAAGCAGCAGAATCACTGATATTATATCTCAAAACTGTTGTAGAAGGCCTAGAACAGGGGTGTCAAACTCTAAGGCCCGTGGGCCAGATCTGGCTCACGGGTGCTTAAATCTGGCCTGCGGGGCTGGCCTTGAAGTAGCAAAGGACTAGCTCATGGTGCCTCTGGCAGCTAAAATGCACCCCGTTTTGGTTGCAAAGTGCTGCAGGAGACCATCCATCCCATTTCCCCCCCCCCCTCCAACCAGCCCACGGAAGAGAATTACAATGCTGATCCAGCCCTCAAAGAAATCCAATTTGACAGTCCTGGCCTAGAAGGATATGACAATTGAAGGTAGTTCAAGAATGGCTAGATTTTTTCTATTGCACACTTAGATCTCAATCTGGAATGAAATGGATTTAGATAATCAGCTTCATCTGGAATCTTTTGCAGCTTTGAAGTCTTATCACTTTATTGAAGACTTTTCCTAAAAAGAAAGATTAAATATTAGGCAGAAGTTGTTTAACATTGTGGGGTTGAGAGATAGCCTGCTTACAAAATGGCATATCACTGTCTCCTTAAAGGCAGCAGGTATCAATCCATCTCTCAAAGTGACATTTGCCACCCCCACCCCATTCTCTCAATTCAACTTCACAAGATATTACCATCCAATTCCGAGTGAACGTAAGAAATTTTATCAGAAAATGAACAGTAGCCTGATCTTCTCTGTCATAAATTGGAGAATAAAATGGCTTTGAAAGAGGATATTTAACTCATTCTTCCCATGTCAATATCAATGTTATTAGTAACTGCACATGGAAGCAAAATGTACAGAGATGAGCTCTACCTTGGTATTGAAAGAATCTCCTCAGAGCTTGGTCCCTCCAGTGTTGTGGAAGAAAACTCCCAGTATCTTTTACTAATGTCTATTGATTGCTGGAGTTTGTAGCCATGGGAGCCCTATCACTGTAATATAAATGGACAACATTGATATATTCAACAATGGGGCAGGGATGATGAAGATAATGTGTCAGTTGCAGAAGAGATAGTAAAGTCCTTCATTCTATAGGACTGTGATGGTGAACCTATGGCACAGGTGCCACAGGTGGCACACAGAGCCATCTTGCTGGGCACACAAGCTGTTGGCCAACTTAACTCCAGCTGAGCATGCACATGCGATTGCACATGCATGCATGCACAATTGCAGAGACCCAGCTGGTCTTCAGGCCTCCGCTGTGCATGTGCGCGATTGCAGCAGGAAATCCAGCTGCTCTTCGGAGCTCTCCTGTGCATGCACACGCAATTGCTTATGAGTGCATGAGTGCCTTCATGCAGCGCATGTGCATTGTACATGCAAAAACTGCATGTATGTGCAGATGGTGCGGTTGCACATGTAGTGCATGTGGAAGAGCCACATGCAAGTACGGATGGCACATGCAAAATGCATACTTTTCGGCACTCAGTAAGTAAAAGGTTTACCATCACTGCTATAGGAAATCTTGGGCAGACTGCCCAGCCATCTGCTGGTTGGCTGCTAATGCTGAACCATTTATTGATCAGTGTGCAAAATAGTGATGGCTACTGAAATGTGACGTGACCAATTTTGCTTTTGCAATAAAAGTGGGCTATATCAATGAATTAATGATAATTGTTTTTTCAATGCCCAGGAATATTTTTTAAAAGGGGAACAAGTTATTCTCCGTCGAATGTAGAGAGATAATCCATAGATAAATGGGTTATGTCTTGTCTTTCCTAGATCTATGACTGAG
>JAEANM010002891.1:0-23423 GCA_017656035.1 Myanophis thanlyinensis | reverse complement strand
TTGGCAATTATGTGACTTGTGGACTTCAACTCCCAGAATCCCTCAGCCAGCAAAGCTGGTTGGATTCTGGGAGTTGAAGTCCACAAGTCACATAATTGCCAAGTTTGAAGACCCCTGCTTTAGATGATCTGCTTGATCATCCTTTCCAGAATTTTCTCAGATATT
The DNA here is from genome assembly GCA_017656035.1 of Myanophis thanlyinensis. Classification (NCBI taxonomy): domain Eukaryota; kingdom Metazoa; phylum Chordata; class Lepidosauria; order Squamata; family Homalopsidae; genus Myanophis; species Myanophis thanlyinensis. Next base: position 23,258 of record JAEANM010002891.1, on the reverse strand, counting down.
GATGTCAAGCTGGTTGGCCTATAATTTCCTGGATCCATCTTTTTGTAGGTTGAAAACACATTAGCTCTTTTCCAGTTCTCTGGTAGTTCCCCAGTTATAGGAGCTTTGAAAGATTGTATTCAGTGGCTCTGAGCTAACACGTGTCAGTTCCTTCAGAATGCTGGGATGTTAACCATCTGGTCCAGATGATTTCTTCTCATCCCAGGGTGGCTAGTTGTTCTCTTATTAATTCCTTGCATATTTTGATTTCTGTGCTTGTTCTATTTCCCTTGGTGCTGCTTTTGATAAGTTGGGGCATTTCTTCCTTTTGTGTAAAAACAAATGCAAAGGAAGAATTAAGCAGTTCTGCTTTCTCTCTGTTGCTTGTTACCTTCTTGCCATCTGCTCCCACTAGTCAACTAATCTTTTCCTTGACTTTCTTCTTGTTTCTTACATATTGAAAGAAATTTTTATTATTTTGGCCAGTTTTAGCTCATTCTGGGCATTGGCTTTCCTGAGCCCCTCCTTGCAGATTTGGACTATTTGCCAGTATTCTGTTTTATATATGGGCTTCTCTTTCCATTTTTTTTATATTTGATTTTTTTTTTTTTGGTTCTCAATTTGTCAGAGAGATATTTGTGCAACTATGCTGGTCTCATCTCATGTCTTTTGTTCCTCTTTCTCTGTGGCATTGTTTTTGCTTGGGCCTTTGTTATATCATTTTTCAGGTTTTCTAAGAGTCATGTACTGTTTTCTGTTTTGGATTTCCATTCATGGAATCCTTCGTCATCTCTAAATTAGTTTGTTGAAGTCAGCTGTCTTAAAAGTTTTAAACGTTAGTCTGACTTGGTTTAGTTATCCATGGTTGCCTTATGGTGAATTCAAGTATGACATGGTTCCTAAAGTTCCTAAAATCATTTTGTCTGTATTGATAAGATTTGTCCAGTACAGCTGGTATAAACACTGGTAGGGGCCAACTTTGGGACCTGAGACACATCCAGGCCAAGTCTGAACATCCTGTTAGTGCTTGGCGCATTTGCTCAGAAGCATCAGGTCATTCTGCTTTGTTTTTCCAACCAGGTCTCCCAAGGACTCTGTGCTCCGTATCACTGTCTGTTCCCCCCCCCCCACGGCACTGAAGTCACCCAGAATGATGGGTTTGTTGCTGGCCAGGATTATTCAAATAATCTGATCTAGGTGCTCCTAGAAAGCTGCTGAGGATGCTTTAATTTGGATTTCTGCCCTGGGTGCAGGAACCCAGTGCCTCAATGGTCTCTTCCCATTCTTGGATTTCTAATCTCTTTAAACACTAAGAGAGAGAGAGCCAATGCCACAGAGAGAAGCCAACAATAACTCAGGTAAAGTGGGCATATCTAGGGATGCCTGAATGGGAGTCGGATGAAAACTCAAGACAGAGGTCACAACTGCAAGATCACAGCCTCATTCCCCACCCCCCACCCCCCACTCCCAGGGATAACCACACACAGCAGCACATTAAATTGCCGTTTCCCCTGCTCTGCCCAAGCCCTTCTGAGATGTTTCTCCTTAAGGGAAGTAGAGAATACTGCTCCCAAAAAAGCTTTGTCCCTGAGCCATTGGGGCAAATCGTGATACACTGGAGCAGGGAGAAAGATCTCGCTGCCAAAACTAATTGGGCTTATCTTTGAAAGACCAGCCCATAGAAATGTGTTCAGAAAAGTTGCTGGGTGTCCTACTGCCTCTTGCTCATTCTCTTCAGAGGCAGAAGGAAGAACATTTCCAAACGCTTTGAAGAGAAAAAGAAAGAAGTTGAGAGAAAAGGGTGTGCAGCATACAGGGCTTCCTCAGTGTGATCAACAAGGCAATGCTTTTCATCTGCTTTTCACCTTGCTCCTCCTGCTTAATCTTCCTCCCACACAGTTTCACACACAGATCTACCCTGTAACCCAAGTAGGCCTTTTAAAACTTTTTGATGGGTTGGTTTTTTGTTTTGTTTTTAGGCAACAGGACCCAATGGTCGCAAGGCCCTGCCTGCTACCAAGGCAGTTTCTCCAAGAAGAAGAAAAGAGCCGTCTGATTTTCTCCTGAAGCTGCCTCTACTACCCAGAAGAGCCCTGGAGAGCAGTGATCTCATGCTCAACATGTCTGCCATATGTCACGGTCAGATTTTCTTCTCCTGAGGACTCCAAGGAATCCTGCAAATAATTCTTACAGTTTGCCACATTTGACCTCATCATATCCGCAGCAGAAGCCTTGCTAACTGATTCAACGGCCTGTGTCATATGCTAAAAAGCCCTAGGACAGAATCACCAGGCTTGAAGCAAGTAATCTTGCAGATGTTCTTCTCCTAACCAAGTATGATCATGTAGGTTATTGTCGGCACCTTGAATTTTACAAACAGGAAAGCAATGCAGTTTTCCCCTTACTATATGAGTTGCTGCAATAGTGGATACATCTGGAATTCTGAAGCCTGTTTTGGATATTCATGCAACTGCCCACTGCTCGCACAAATGGAGCTGAACGCATGCGCTTGCCTGCCACTAGTACTGGGCCCCAGCCCACAAGTTGGAGATCCCTGCTCTGGATTGCTAATGCTTACCGAGAATGGGCAATCAATACAGATTGCCCTTCCTGGCCACTACCTGAGCCCAGAGAGAATCCTCAGTAAGAGAAGTTAGTACTTAGCTGCTAACAAATACCAAATGCCTCCAGAATAACTGAGAGTTGGGAAGTATAAAATGTAATTACTAATCACACACACAATTTTGCAGTTAAACAAGTACCCTCCTTTCCATCTAGATAAAAAGAGAACTGATAGTCCACTGTCTGCAGACTGCCTTATCCTAGCACGACACTTGTTCATGATGGATCCCAGGAATGAGGCTGAAGGACGGACATTGGCTGAGAACACACAGCACCCTTTGGAACTCAAACCCTGGCCGGAAGCGCCTGGGTTCCTCTGAATCCCTCATTAGACCTGCCCCCTTTTCTGGCATATCCCCAAGGCAGAATAGGTGTTCTCTCGAGTCTGAAAGGGAAAAGGCAATACTAATACCCCTAGAATACCAACAAAGTTGAAACATGGAAAAATAACTTTCAATGCAACCCTCCTGTCAGTCTCCCAGCTAAGAAAAGAATAACTCCTCTGGAAAGGGCACAGGGGTCCTGGAGCTGGAGGGGATGAACTGAGGGAGATTCTGGCACATCATTTTGCTTCCAAACGCTCCACTCTGCATTTCTCTCTTAATGGACTGGTCACTGTTTCCCCAGGCCAGAGAGTTCCCTTTTTTATTTAAATATTAAATTTCATTACCTAGAACAAGGAGATAATTTAGCTATTGTACAACAGAACATCACTTACGCTAATAAACTATTATGGAATAACACTGTGCAGGACTGGGTGCCTTTTAATAAATATCAGACCATAAATTATTAGAAGTATATAAGTTGGTGCCAACTTTGCATGTTCAGTACAGCTATACCAAGCTGTTAGAAAGTCAGTTATATCAAGCAAGTTGCCCCAAACTGCAGCTTCACTGTTAGGACACTTTGCCAACATTCTTAAATCAAACATGGGCTGTAAGGTCTCTTAACAGTCATTAACAAAAATATAATTCTTTATGTAGCAATGTTTCATTTGCGTTCTCAAATGCTGTTAACAAGACTAAACCTAGGGCTTATCTTGGTATTCCCTATACAAAACGTTTTCTAAAACCCTAGAATGTGTGTACAAGGGCATGTATATAACATATGTAAATTTGTTCCAGTTCCCTTAGGGAAGGAGGGGAGGCTGCTGGGAGGGAGGGCCCCTTGGAGCAGAACCCCAAAGGGAATAAACGGGAGGCCCTGAGTTCTAGGACGGACCTCAGCGGCAGCCATTTTTGCCCCACAAGATCTCTCAACTTTCCAGTTAGAGATCCCAGCATCAGGGAAGACGTCATCACAGTTCATCAGATTTGATCTAATTTATCTCATCCTCCTTTTCCAGGTCCAATATAAAAAACAGCTGGAGGAAACTCTTCAATGCTGAAAAAATACAGTTCCATCCATTCCAGTACAACTAACAAAAACAATACTACACTCAGCAAAAAGACACAAGCACTGTCCTTCCTCTCTCACATTTTTGCTAAATTAGCCCCATCTATGTCCTTCTGTTCCAAACATCCCATTCCAAAAGCAACATAACTTGTTAGTAGCCACCACACAGGCCACAGGAGAAAGAAAATGTTGCTCCGCTTCCCCGCTCCCTAGTCTGGGACTGAGCTGGAGTCTGCTGAGTCAGAGAGGAATATGCACGTGTGCAAGGCCAGCAATGTTTGTAAACCTACCAAGCCACGTGCAGGCAGGCGGGTGGGCAGGCGGGCAGCAGAAGCCAGTCAAGAGTGCCAGCCCCACTAGGAGGCCACAGTCCTAAACTGATGGGAGGAGATGAGGAGTGCTCTTTCCACAGTCCAGTGCTCTAAAATTAGTCACAGTTACCTCCGGGATCCTTCTGTAGATGCAGCCAGATTTGTGGCACTGAAAAACTAGTGTGACATGCAGCCCCAAGCCAACAGCAAAAAACTGACCTAGGGAAACTGGCATAGTTGCCTCAAGGCAGCTCCATTCCTTCATTTGCATCATTGGCAGGGATAGAGTGAAGAAGTGAGTTCATTAGAACATCATGTCTTTTGTGCCAAAACAGTAAATTACAGCTGTTTCATGTAGCACAGCTTTAGATATTTTTTCTCAAGGAAGGAGAGCTCAGGTCTCACAGTTTGCTAAGGTACAGGCAAAGCAAAGAGAGTTGCATGGAATGCATGGAGAATATCTAACATGTTTAAAAGAGGGGAAAGGAAGTTCAGAGCTAGGCAATATATAAATATGAGACAGTAAAATTTACAACTATATCATTTTAAATTTTAGCTGAGAATTAATACTTTTTGTTTTCTTTAATTCTTCCTCTGCCCCCACGTTTCCTGCCAACTTGCTACCACTGACTTCCCACCAGTGGTGGTGGAGGTGCCTGGCTGCTACCTCCTGCCCCACCCTCTGCCACCACTGAACGGCCCAAACACCACGGTCACCAAACTATCCAAACCCCAAATGGTCCTGGAGTTCAGCACAACAGTGGCAGGGGTGTGTGAAAATGGGATGCCCCCAGCTGTTGCCACCACTCTGCGCTCTGCCCACCCACTCGTTCACCCATCTGTCCGGCTCTGTCTCTGGTGGGGAGCCACCATTGCTCCGCGCTGTGCCCACCTGCTTGCTTGCTCTTGCGCCCACCCACTTGGCTGGCTCTCCCTCTGGCTGCCGCAGCACGTTGCCCCCACAGTAAATTGGCTGTGTGGAGCAACAGCAGTGAGTTAGCAGAGGTGGTGGTGGCAAGCTGGCAGCAGTGAGCTAACCATGCTGAGGTGGCCGTGCTGAGTTGTCCTAGGCCCATATACAAGGCTAACAAAAGGGAATAAAAGTTTAGCCCAACTTGGATTTGCTGGGAAGGAATAAAGGAAACAGAGATGCCTTATTTGTATAATTTATACTCCATGAAAATGAACACAAATACTTCCAAATATTTTCTCACTTCTACAACAGAGAGGATATGCCTGTGACTCCCAGACCAGATCAAGGGCTGTTTAGGAACCACATACACAAACCCTCACATAGCACACAAATATCTTTGTCCTTCATGAAGAAATCTAACAGGTGACTCTTCCCATGCATAAAGCATGCCTGTAATTCAGATAGTTTTAAGCTTGACTGCAAAGGTGGCCGTCCAGAAGAATTTCTGCCACAGGGCCAAGCCATTAATCTCAGAACACCCCTCTCTGCTTTTTCCTTCTCTCCCAAAAGCATCAGGGCATGCAGTACCTTCTCTTTTGTTCCTTTACTTGCATTTTACCTTGCCTCAGTTACCTGCCTGCAGGAATTCATAGCAGAAGGTCTGTAAGCCATGTGGGGCAAGCACTTTTTTTTACATATGTATCCCAGTTAATGAAGGGCCTCCAGGGGAAAGATCAGGAAAGGCCAGTTTCACATAGGGTGGGCAATATCCATGAGATTATTTTTCTTTAAGGAAGGGTATGTGACAAATGATAGCAGCGAATGTGTTAACTTTTACAAATACTCTGAGATTGCTGATTTCAGTATTAGAATTGTAATGAGCCCCTTAAAACGTACAGTAGGATGAACAATATTACCAATAGCAGTTTTATCAAAAGTAACTTTTATCAAAAGTAACTTTTTTTAACTCAAAACTTGCAAATCTTAAATTTTAACTGCCCTATGAATCAGTGACGCTGACCCTCAATATCCAGTCCTGCTGAGAGACTAGATCTCAATGGCAACATTGCAGTTATTCTAAGTCCAAGTTGACTTGCCCTACCTGTATTCTGTCTCCTGGCAACTGTACACAACAACTGAAATTAATCTGTTGGTTATACAGATTCTGTTTTAGACTTTTGCAATGAAAAAAAACAAAGTTGAAATGTGTATAAACCTGCATGGTTGAACACGGTATGTTTTGGGGACTCTGCTGCCACAGGACATAGCCTGGGAGCTGGGCAAAGAATAGGACACAACCTTCCAATCAAGCATAACATTTAAAATTTAGATATTTAACTGCAATCTTTAATTAACTTCTTTTCAGCCCTCCTGCTGCCAAGAAAGAAAGGAAGAACATTAAATCGCAACTCTTACAATTAAAGTAAAAAAACCTGATGCTTCAACAGGATGGTCCAAGCTCAGGGGGCAAGCTGGCCCTGTCCACCAGGGCTTATGCTGATGCTGACAGTAACTGACAAGAAGCATTTTGGGCTTCTGAAGAACATTAACACTGTTGTACTATTTGTTTCTTAAATGTATACCATACAGATAGTCCTCACAATTGAGCCCAAAGTTTATGCTGCTAAGTGAAACGTTTGTTAAGTTAGTTTGCCCCATTTATGACCTTTTTTTGTCACTGTTGAATTTGTTAAAACTGGTAACACAGTTGTTAAGTGACTCTGGATTCCCCATTGAGTTTGTTTGTCAAAAGGTCACAAAATCTGATCCCACAACCTTAAGATACTGCAACCATCATAAATATGAACCAGTTGCCAAGCATCTGAATTTTGATCATATGACCATGGGATGCTGCAACAGTTGTGTGAAAAACAATTATAAGTCTCTTTTTTCAGTGCCATAAGCCATTGTAACTTTAAACAATCACTAAATGAACTATTGTAAGTCAAGAACTACCCAGAGTCCATTTTTTATTTAGGACCTCAAAGTAGCATATAAAATACTACCTCCTCCTATTTTTCCCCATAGCAACAACCCTGTAAGGGATGTTGGGGTTCAGAATAACTTCCCCAAAGTTCCCCAGTGATGCAGTGATTATAAGTTGAATCTTCTCATTCCTCCAATTCCAACTTGTTGACAATTACAGCACACCAGTTCTTAATATTGTATGTTTCAATTAATTCTGAAGAGGCACAGTCAAAAATCTTGGCATGAAAACTTAGGGCAAACAAAGAAAAAACAAACAAGATTAACAAATACATAAAACTCAAGTATTCCCCCTTGTTCAGCAATTTTATAAGACTAAAACCAGAGGATGAGTCCCAGCACCACATAGGGATGAATCTCCAGACATAACAAGCAGAAAACGGGAAGGGAGGGAAAGAAAACCCAGAGAGACTCTTGGTTTCCATTCAAATAAAAGTTGGACAGCCACATGGCTTATATTGGGTTCTGCTCAAAGCAGGGGACTTGCCCCTTACAACTTTAGGATTCCATGATTCTGTATTTTCAAAATATATCTTGGTTTCCCTTCCAAAGAATAGCTCATTTTTAAAATAAAGTAAGCTGAAAACACAGAACAGCAATTAATTAAAAATAAAGCAATATGGAAACTATGGAGAAATTGTTTTGTTAAAAAATATAAAAGTTACAATATGGTGAACCAACAACAGAGGTCTTCCATAGTGATTCACTTGGGGTTATGTTAACAATGGGCAAAAGGGCAATCTTTAAGAGCGGCATTATGAAGCTGTTCAAAAGAGACATCCTGAACAGCTGAATTTTCTATGGCTAAAGATTAGACAGGGGAAAGAGGGGAAGAATCACATGCTTTCAAATCAAGGAATAATTCTGTTTGATATGGGTCCTAATTATGTTAATATTAATTCCTAGCTTTGCTAACATGTCTACTAGTTTTCTCCCTGTACATTCTAAGTAGGGTGTAAGACTAAGTGAATATTAGGTTTTATAATTTTAAAACAATGAAAGAGAATCAGCTTTGGCTTTGATGCCCAAATAGCCTTAGAGTTGCCATAGGTGTATCCCACAACCCTCCTGGCATCTCAAGAGATTGACGGAATACGGAGTAGGCAATATACTCCAGTTCATGCTGCAAATTCAGAACTGCTCCCTCCCCTGCCTTTTGCATATTGCCTCAGGTGGCTGATCTGATCGCTGCTATCATAGAATCTGGATGTCCCCCTCCACCCCACTAAGTAACATGGCTGCCAATGCTTAAAGATATGTCCAGCTCTTCTGCATGGATGGACGCTGATGAATCCCCTGCTTTTTGCTTCAGCTCTAGTCCTTAGTAGGATCTGTTGTTCTTGCTTAGAGCAAAATTATCTCCCCAGAGTTCAGTCCCCTCCCCCTCACAGCTTCCTCAGGAACCTCCAACCACCACAAACTGCAATGCTGAGTTAAGAGTTTCATCATCACTAACTGCCTACTCCTCCTAGGGATTTTCCCATGGAGCTGCTCCCAGATCTGAGATACAGATCAGTTTGGTACGCCTGGGTAGCAAGCTAATTGGTCTTGAGGTCATCTCGGCACAGAAAGAAAGTGGCATTTGGCTGTGAAGAAATAAATGGCCAAACTATGTGAAGCATCTCCTTCTTGGCATCTCCCCAAATTAAGAAACCCAATGTTCTTTTTCAGCACCACTAGATTGAGGCTGCATCGCAGAAAAGTTAGGGCAGTTGCTGAGTGACATCAGGGTGATGTCACCGCTGCTGCCGTAAGGAAGAGTCTGACTCCTGTGCTAATTTCACCAGCAATACGGCGGCGAGGGGTGGGGGCCGCAGGGGACGGAGCAGACTACGGTCAATCCATCCTAAGGATTGGAGGAAATGCCGTTTTAGACGTTTTTCAGCTTTAGAGAAGAAAACTTGCGCAGAAACATAACCCCCTCCCCGCCGCCGGCGCCCCGAAACAGGCAGGCTTTACAACAATTTCCCAAGGAGTGTTTTGTCTTTCTGTGGAGTCAGGCATGCTCCCTTCGTCGCACCCCCACCCTTTTCACGAAGGCTTTTGTCTCGGAAAGGAAAGGAAAGGAAAGGGGAAAGCTACGGCTCCTCCGCTCCTGGCACTTGTGCCTGCGTCTCAATTTCTTTTTCGTCCTATGCTTCCAGTTGCAACGAGGAAGGTTTTTAAAAAGTATCGAAAGTGACTTTTAAAAGCAGGGGAAGCTAAAGCTGCCGGAGGGAAGGATTTGCTCCTGGAAAGGACCCGTAATGCACAATTTAAAGGTCCCTCCTCCATTCAGATGAATCTCCCTGGAAGGAGACGGAGACGGGGGAGAAGTCTGCCTGGCGAGGCAAGAAGGGATGGGTTACCTGGCGAGCGCGAGTCCTCTTCAGCCCTTGCGCGCCGCCAGCCAGGGGCCTCCCCGCGCCTTCTCGCTGCCCCGAGTCCGCCCCAGCCCTCCTCAGCGCCGGCGAGCCTCCGCCGCTACCGCGCAGCCATCTTGCCTCCTTCTCCTTGAAGCGGCGTGACAGACACCCGGGTGCAAGCGGGGGCTTTTCTCCTGCCAGACGCCCGAGTCATTATCATACTGCCAAGCTCGCAGCCCGCTTCCCCCTCCCCAAGAAGCAAACAGGGGGACGTGACATGCATGCCCAGCCCTCCGCCTTCTCGCGCCCGCACGCCCGACGGAGGGGAGGGGAGGGGAGGAGAGGCGGGGAGGGGAGGGGAAGCGACGCCAGCCCAGCCCAGGGCCAGCCAACGCGGAGCGGCAGGGCAGGCCTCCGCAGCCGCCCTCTCCTCCACTCCTGTCGGGAAGCTCAGCTGCCAGAGGCAGGCCCTGGGCCGCCGTCGCCCGCGCCTTTGTTGGCCCGGCCCGGCCCGACCCGACCCGACCCGACCCGGCCCTACCGAAGCTCCCCCGGCAGAGAAGAGAGCCTCGCCGTGGCGGCCTTCCGCTGCTCCATCCTCGAAGGGGCTGGGATTCCGGGAGAAGAGAAAGCGACCCCAGCGACACGGGCGGGGGGGGGGGGCTGGCGCTGCCCACCCAGGTGGTCCTGAGGACGAACGCTTCTCCTTTTCGGGTCCCACGGGCGGCAAGACAGGGGAATAAGGCACGCGCCTGGGGCGCCCCACCTGAAATGTGCTCGCAACGGTTGTGACCCGCCATCCACCCAGAAATGGTGTTTTAATGGTTGTTTTAATGCAGGCTACAGTCCATCTGAACAATTGAGGGCAAAAGAAGAAGGGGCCAGCAAAAATGAGGTGGCTTCAGTGAGCTTAAATGGGGATAGTAGAGGACAGGAAGGCCTGGAGCAACGTTGTCTATGGGGTGCATTCTGATGGACTGCATCTCTTTCTTCTGCTACTCATAGGCGACTGTCAGTGATTAATAATCATATGAAAACATAAATGAAACCAATAGGTGCAAAATCTGTACCTGCTGAAGCTGACAGCAGAGAATACTGCATGGTTTGTAGGACAGGCATAAAAGCCAACAGAAAGACAATCATTTTGGTTTAATATGTGAATCCAGTCAGTAAGAACTTGTCAGCAATGGCTTTTGGCTTAGTTTGATGGATGGACCTAGCCAACTGGGATTTATTGTACAAACAATGATTAATAATCCATCATGGCCCAGTGCCATCTGTGAATCCACTCTTAGCCCTACAGACCACACTGTGCAAGCAGGAGCTGCAGAACTCATTTGGTTGCCCAAAAGCACAACGTGTGTTCCCAAAGGGAGCCTGAGGGATTTCAATAGCAGGACAGATGGCTCCTAGCTAGGAAACCATTATAGGACGGGCATATTTCTCATTCCCAGATCAGGGCCCTCAATCAGGTAGGGGAAAGGGATGGCCTTGTGCCTGCCCTTGTGTAACTCTGCCTTTTCTACTCTATGCAGAGTTACTTCCTGGACTGAAACCAATTGCCCAAGCCAATCTCAGCCGTTTGGGGGATCAGCAGATGCCCATGAATCGTTTGCAGCACTTATTGGTACATGGATTGAACACAACCCAGGAGAAATTGTTGCCACAATCTGTAGTGTAGGGATGGGAAACTGGAGGTGTTCGTGCCTTCCTTCTCCTTGTGAGCTGCGTGAATGGAGGGGCACCTGACTTATCAGTCATATCTGTGCGTACACACAGGTACATAGTCACTAGCAAGAAGAGAGGTGTCTCTAATTGTCACATTTCCAATATTAAGACACTTGAAAGTCATAACTCCCCACTGTTAGTATCAGCAGCAGGGGTGGTGGAAGACTTTTCCTTGTATCCAGTGCCAGCATCCAGCATGACAGGCTGGTCAACAAACAGTCAGGGCACACCAGAATGACCGAGAAATACTTATTTCCCCTGTGCTCCCTTCTTTGTTAATTTCTCTAGGGCAGCAGTCCCCAACCTTTCTGCCATCAGGCACCAGTTTCATGAAAAAAAAAATTCCACAGACTATGGGTGGGGGATGGTCTCAGTTTTGCTCACTCACCACCACTCAACTCCAGCTGGGTGGCCCAGTTCCCAACAGGCCACAGACAGGTAGCGGTCCCTGGCTTGGAGGTTGGGGACCCCTGTTCTAGGGAACTGGCTCCCTTATAGATTTAGGCTCACCCTGGGAAAGCTTTGTAGTTGTAATAGTATCTAGCTATCCAGATGGAATGCAAAGCAAGGCAGGAACCAAGACAGGGGAGTCCTTGGATGGGCTGCACTGGAAAAGTGCAGGGAAAAAATAATTTGAAGAAGACTGGGGCAAACCATCTTGGTGCATAAGTAGTTCAAAGAAAAAAAATGGGAGTGGAATTTTAAACCTGTACGTAAATTAATTTTAGTTGGTTAAAGATGGAAAGTAATATGTCACCCAGCTCACCTAACAACTGAAAATCTTTCACCTTTCCCTCTGATGTCTAAGCCCTATAGCCGTGATGGCGAACCTATGCCATGGGTGCCACAGGTAGCACCCAGAGCCATCTTGCTGGGCACACAAATTGTCGGCCAACTTAGCTCCAGCTGAGCATGCACATGCAATTGTGCATGCACACATTCGCTATTGCAGAGACCCAGCTAGTCTTCGGGCCTCTGCTGTGCATGTGCGCGATTGCAGCAGGAAATCCAGCTGGTCTTCGGAGCTCTCCGCATGCACACACGATTGCTCATGTGTGCGTGAGTGTCTGTGCAGTGCACATGCATTGTGCATGCAAAAGCTGCATGCATGCACAGATGGTGCAGTTGCACATGCAGCGCATGTGGAGGAGCCGCATACAAGTGTGGATGGCACGTGCAAAGTGCATACTTTTTGGCACTCAGTGAGTAAAACGTTCACCACCACTGTCCTATAGAAACTCCTTTTCATGAACTATGTGGTCAATAGTCTTTTGCCCTTTAAAATCATGGAATGATGATTTGGCATACTGCAGAATTTCCTTCCCAACATTGGCTAGTTTAGGTTTTGGTAATGTTTTTGCTGAATTGAAAGAGAGGATTTGGGTGCCCCACCCAATTTTACAGCACAATTTATCCCTGTATTCTTGACCATGCTCTAACTCAGTGGTTCTTAACCTGGGTGATATTGCCCCCCAGGGATGATTTCCTTTTTCAGGGGGGCAATGGAACAAAAAGGGGTGACATGGGGGTGAAGGAGCAAAAAGGGGCAATATGGGGGGTGATGGAGCAAGAAGTTTTGAGGACACTTTTGAGACTTTTTCGTACAGTGAATTTGCTGTATATCTGTCATACAAAAACATTAGATTGCTCGCTATTAGTGGATTGAATTGTGTTTTCAAATGTTCCTCTAGCTAGCTTCAGTACAGAATGCCTTACGCATGTGAACACCCATCGCTTATCTTCATGCGCATTGCACAGCAGCCTCTACCCATACAGTGGCGCGCCACTGTCCAGAATAGGCAGTGGAGGAGGGAGTGCTTCTTTCGAAACATTGCATGCTGAGCTGATGTCCCTTGGGACATCAGCTGTAATGTCAATGTAACTGCTGAAACTAGGTTTATTGATATCCACGTGTGTTTTTCTAGTGTTCCAGTGCAGTCAAAAATTGTGATTGAGAGGTTATGTTGGGGGAGGGGGGGGGCGATGGTAACTTCCTCCTTGGCTCAAGGGGGCTACTCGTTCAAAAAGGTTAAGAACTACTGCTCTAACTCAACATAATTAGTTGAGAAATAACCCTCTAAAGCCCATTCAGTATTTAACACAGTTCTCATTGACCTTAGATGGGCATTCAGTTTAATCTCCAGATCTAAATTATGGGAGAAACAGAAATCTTCCTCAATAGTTAGGAAGTTATTTGGACTCATTTATAAACTCCATGAAAATTCCTGGGTGGGTGTGATGGTTCTGAACACAGATGATGCTCTGTTGTTCTCCCAGATGACAGATTGGGATGAAGGGGGGGCACTTTATGCACTTGCTGGAAATCAACTACTCAGAAACCAAACTAGGCTGTAATCTAATAAATAGTAATCTAATAAAAATCTAATTTCTAATTAGCCATCTAATAGCTGAATCAAGTCCTTTAAATACTTAGGGATTTTTTTTGGGCCACAGGCAATTGTAAATCTCATGCTGACCATGTCATCTTAAACATTCAGGAGAAACAGCAGAACTGCAAGCCTTCTGTATTCTTCCAAAGGAGTGCAGCACATACTCCTAAAGCTCAAATTCTTCTTCAAGGTTTGAGCTTAGTTCCTCTTTGGAGTCCAGGTGAGCCCTTATAGGCCATTCTTATAGGCCATTCTTCTCTCAAAAGACTTCAATCTAAGCAATTCCTGAGATCTAGATTCTAGAAGTAACTTTCTGTGTTTCAAACATGGTGGTATGTTGGTAAACCAGCCTACTCAAAATAGAAACTATTGCTTGAATTCACATCCTTTCATATTGACTTAAACTTTTTCCCCAGTGAGTTGGACCCCTTTAATTATGATTGACAGTATCTATTCTTCCCGGTGTTAGATGTTACACAAAAAATTAAAATCCTATGGCTTCCCATGGGCAGCCATCCCCTTGGTGGACTAAAAACACATATCAGCCAGTCTTAAAGGATGCACCATTGACCGGCTCAAAAGAATTTTCTGAGCCATTGAGCACATGGCTAGATAGTTGCACAACAACTTTTACCTTGAAAGGGAGTTTTTTTTTGGGGGGGGGGGGCTAGAGTCAGTGCCCTTGAACAGCCTCGAATATCCCTTTTGCCCATTTGGTGGAAGAGCAACTGAAACACATTATTTTATCCCTCTATGCTGGTGCTTGCCAGGAATTGCCGTTTCCACTAAGGAGCAACAACCCCTATTGCACTGATTCCTTCTATCTCAAATTGTTACTGTCAGATCAAGCTGATTTAACTTCAATGACTGTTCCATAATTTGTACAATAAATCATCACTTCTGTTCAAAAACCTCTTCAAATTCTCCATTTGGGACTATTTCAGATGCAGTTGTCCATTTAATCACTACTCTGTAACACAACCTTTTTGTCAATAGACTCATGCTTCTGCTTTATTTTCATTAATGGGTCCCAGGGTCATTTTAGCATTATAATGGTTCAATACTTTAGGTCAGTAATTTTATTCTTCTGTTACTATTATTTTGGTTTGTTGCAGTCAGGCAGTTGTTAAGTCAGAAGTGTTATGGGGCAGGTGCTTTTATCTTTGAATTCTAAAGTTCCAGAGCAATTTAGCTTCTTTATTTTCTATTACTTTGTCTACTTTGTAGTCCACCAGTTCTTACTTGCAGACAAACAATATTTCTTGCAGATCTTCCAATGTTTCATTGTTGCTACTTGTCATGCCATTGCTTGCAGTCAGTCTGTGTGATCTTCTTGCAGCAGCTAACCAGGTGGTCTACTAGTTCCTCAGTTTCTTTGCATAGGTGGCATTTGCTGTCTTCTCAATTCTGCTTTGCATGCATTTGTTCCCAGAGCCTGGTCTTTTGCAGCTAGAATTAGTCTTTCTGCTCCTTTCTTCAATTTTCCTGCTCTTAGCCATTGCCAGTAACTGCGAAGAGAGATCATGGAGTCCAAGCAGACAATCACTTAAATATTACCCAGCAGTGTGCTTCAGCCCTCAAAAAAGCCAATGCAATCCTAGGCTGTGTTAACAGAGGGACAGAATCAAGATCACATGAAATATTAGTACGGCTTTATAATACTTTGATAAAACCACACTTGGAATATTGCATCCAGTTTTGGTTGCTACAGTATAAAATAGATGTTGAGGCTCTGGAAAGAGTGCACAGAAGAGCAACAAAGATAATTAGAAACTGGAGGCTAAAATATGTGAAGAATGGTTGTAGGAATTGGGATGTCTACTCTAGTGAAAAGGAGGACTGGATTGTGGGCAGTGTTCTAATAGGTGTATCCAAAAGAAGAAGGGTTTAACCTATGTATTCTCCAAGGTACCCAAAAGCAGGACAAGAAGCAGTGGATGAAAACTAATCAAGGAGAGAAGCAACCTAGAACTAAGGAGAAATTTTGTGACAGTGAGAACAATTTATGAGCGGAACAGCTTGCCTTCAGAAGTTGTGGGTATTCCATCACTGGAGCCATTTAAGAAGAGATTGGACACTTGTCCAACTACTTGTCCCAAATGATATATGGTCTCCTGCTTGTGGAGGGGATTGGACTAGAAGACCTCCAAGGTCCCTTCCACTTCTGTTATTCTGGTAAGCGTGGTAGTGAGAAATGGAAGCAAGGTACAGGTAGTCCTTGATTTATGACCACGATTGAGCCCAAAATTTCCATTGCTAAGCAAGATGGTTATTAAGCAAATCATGCAGTGGTTAAGCACATCTGGATTCCCCCATTGACTTTGCTTGTCAGTAGCCAGCTGGGAAGGTTACAAAGAGTGATAAAGCGACTTCCAGAGTCGTGCGACGTGCCAGCTGCCAAGTACACAAGTTTTGATCATGTGACCATGGAGATGCTGTAATGGTCGTAAGTATGAAAACTGGTCATAACTCACTTCTTTCAGTGCCATTGTAACTTTGAATAGTCATTAAACAAATGGTTGTAAGTCATAGAATACCTGAATTAAGGTTAGGAAGAAAAACGTACTTTGCTATTTGGCGCCCCTGCCTGTCTGTCCGCCACTGTTCAGAGCCTTTGGTGAAACTGTCCAGCGAAGCCATTCATTTGAGTCCCAGCAGGTTGGACAGGAAACGGAGAGATTGGCACAAGCCAGAGCTCCCCCCCCCCCCCGGGGTTGCTGTGGCTTGCCTTGCCAGACAAATTCATAGAAACCAGCCTGGGACCAAACCGTTTGCAAGGGGCCACTCGCTCTAGGCTTCCCGCAGCCTGGGTGAAGAGATTTGTCACTTGTTGCAGAGCCAGGCTTGACACACCACTGAGCCACAGCCACCAGGTGGGAGGTGACTTTTGGATTTTCTGCCTCACAGGCAGAAATTAGAGCTCTGTGGCTCCTCTGGCTGTGGCGGAGGAGGAGAGGGGAAGGGAAAGAGGTAGCATCTTCCATCCATCACAGATAAGGCAAAGCTTGTAAAAGCAAGCACTGACTTGCTCAAAGAACCACTGCTGCTGCCGCTACCATGTGGGTGGATTTGGCAATTGATGGCGTAGGTGGTGATCTAAGTGTATTTCTGACGAAGAAGTAGAAGGTGGTATGCTTAGTAAGTGCGGGGTGATGTGTTGGCAAGACACTGAAATCATGTGCTTTTTCTCAGGCTCTGTTAAACAAACCGGGCTGCCTTTCCTCCCCTCCAATCTCGAGATGCTTTAAGTGAAATTGAAAGGCAGCCCCCACCCCCCTGCTCCCAGGTGTTGCTGGAGTGACTCATGTTGAATGAGAGAGGGTAGGCGAGGAGCTCTTCTTGGGGCACGTACACCTTCCCCTTTCCTGCCAAAAAACAGCTCTACTCTCCTGCCTCAAACCACGGGGAAAGCCTGTTTTTGCTGTCCTCCAATCTATGTCGTCAAGCTGCAGGAAGGAGGTCCTCCCCCCCCCCCGACTCTGGGGAGCCCCAGCAGCTGAGAGCCAGTAACTTTGCCTGAAGGTGCGCTCGACAGGTGGAGGGGGGGAGACTGTCCCCCTTTCCCCACTGAGGCAGCAGGGCAGGATTCCAGCAGGTGCCACCTCCAAATAGAAGCCGTGAGGTTGTTGCAAGGCCTCCTGCATCGACTGTCTTCAGAAGTCAAACGGCATGAGTCAGACATTCTGATTTGCAGTCACTTTCCTCTAGCAACATGAACACAACATGCAGAGGCTGGAAAATTAGTCACCATCTGGCAGGGAGGTCATCCCCCATGGCTGGCAAGGGAGAAGAACTACCCGGGGTATTTATTCTCCCTCAGAAACAGGAACCCTCTTTCAACATGGACTGGAGCTTGTTTCAGTCTTGCCTTCATGGAAACTTTTTCCCTTGGCTCCATATTCATTTTTGTATCCAAATAATAGAGAAGATGGGTTGCACGGAAGAGATTGACCCCAGTTGGTGCTTTTCCGGCTCTCAAATAAATGTCACTTATCCATCATTGGGAAATTTTCTTGACCTGCCCCTCAGAAGAGAGAGCTGAGGTTGGGGTGCCATATCCACAGGTCTTGCTGTTTTATCAGGCAAGAGTAGTATTGCGCTGCCGTTCCACCTTTTGTGGGGAGTGAAACTTTATGATGCGTGGGGGAAAGGGACAAAGTGTTGCCACAACACTGTTTGCCTTTTCTGGCCTTGCTGTTGCCACTCTTCCCAAGCCCCCGAAGTTGGCCTCCCCTCCCTTCTATTCTGCTATTCAGCTTGGCAACTGGGGTGGGGGGAGGAGATAATTCCTCCCCATTTGCTCATAGTTTTGTATCTTTCAGCCAGAATGGGAGATGGATACAATGACTACTTTCCTTTATTTCAGAAAGCTATCCTTTAATTATTTATTTGCTTGGTTTTGCTGTTGAATTTTAGTGATAAATATGGAAATTATTTTTTCTTATGAACCTTTTTCAGACTTTCTCTTTTGAAGTTTTTCCTTTATCTTTTCCATTGCAGTGTTCTATAATCATCCCCTTTAGACATTTTTTCCCCTTGATTGAGCTTTCTGCTCTGGATTTACTGAGATTGGAGCAGGAGCAGCCCTCCAACCCCCCCCCCCCCACAAATAAACCCTCTGCAGGTGCAGGAGGAACTGAAATCAAGCCATTTTATTAAACTCTAATCTGGACTACTTGTTTCGGCAGAATATTTACTGTAAACACAACTGTGTTTTTGTAAATTATGACTTGTGATATTATGTGAACTCAGCATCAAAGTGGGAACTCTAGCTTTAGGCAAGAATCACACAAAGTAAAACCTCAGATCTAATCCCAGGCTGAAGAAGCTGGAATCACGTTGACAAAGGGGACCAACCACAGTGATGTAACTATACCAACAATCCAATTGTTGGGTTCATAATCATAGCAATCAACTATAGTCTAATTGGTCCACAAAATAAACAAATAGATGCACAGCCTGACATCACTTTATTAAACTTTTTTTCTTTCAAAGAAATCTTGTTTGGTTTTCTGTTGTTGTTGTTGTTTTATTCCCTTTTTCTACCCTTTGACGCTGCTCCAGTCTGGATGAATACCATATGTCTTGCCAGTCTCTCTGTGGTGCACCAGAGCCTCAAGGAAGAGACCTTAACACTGGCCATGCCAGCACTGCCAAGATGCTGGGAAAGAAACTCTCCACCAATGACATTTAGCCAAGGGAAGTAGAAGTTGCAGCTACTGACAGAACCCGCAGGGAACCCCTATGCTAGGACATCTTCTTCAGCAGCTTTGAAGACAGGCAGCACCAGAAACTGACAGAAAGCCATGAATGGCGTTACAGAATAACATCCACAGTTAGTACATCAATGAACTTCCAGTGCCCCACTGAGGAGACTCTGGGCTTCCAGACAGAGACTGCAGAGCCACCTCTGTGTCCACAGATGAATTGCACATTATCGCATGCTCAAACTCAAAAAACTACAACATAACCAAGTGATTTTATCTACCAAGTGTTCAGAATATTCCTCATAGCATCTGCACAGATGGTCACGTGATTTGTCTCTCACCATCAAGAAATGGGACACTTTGAAACAGGCTGCTGGGTAGACATGATAAGAGTGTAAAATAGGTATGTTTCACCACTCTTATTACAACAATGTGCAACCCCTAGTAGTGACTGTAGATGGGTCCACAGTTGCTATGGTGATCATAAACTCCTGAACTCTGTCCCAGACTACAGGCCATCTGGAGACAGACTGCAATCCCCAAGCATAAACCCTGGAGTTTTTACAACAACCCACTGAAGGAAACAAGCAGGCAGAAATGTTATTGCAGCAGCAGCAACCAACCATCTGCTTCACAAAGCCCAACTTCAGCTGGAGGATCTCTCATCTGGTCCTCCATGGAGAAGGGTCCCCAAAAGCCATGAAACACTCACAAATGATAACTACCACCCAATGACTTGGCCTGAGGTAGCTCTGAGAGGGGAACTCCCCTTTCTGACCCACCCAAGCCTCAGGTATGCCAGGTCTCCTCATCCACAGCCAGATTATGGACGGCATCAGCTTTACGCTATTACTAACAAAAGGTTTATCTGGGTGGTGCAAAAAGGAAGCAAGAAAAGGACCAGGGAAGTTGTGCATTCCCGGGGATTGTGTACTGTCCTGTGAGGAGTGAAAAAGAAATCTGCCAAACAGCTACTTGTTTGTTGAATAAGCTAAACCTGCATTTTTCTCAGGCCCCAAGAATGAGGAACAACACATGGAGTTACTTCTGAATAGTTTTCCTTCTTGTTTTTCACTCATAGGTAGGATCTTGCTTGACAAAACAACTATTTGCCTATCTACAGATGTTTATTTAATCAATTTTAAAACTGCCCATCCCCCCCTCACAGAAGGACTCTGGGGATCACTAAGGGCAATCACCTCTTTACTGTCTTCCTGCAGACCAAAATTTCCAGGCTCCACATTCTCTTTGCCCTCCAGAAACCAGGCCCTCCCTCCTAGGAATCCAGACTAATTTCACCACATTTTTCCTGTTAATGCACCTCAAAACAGTGTTGGCCTGCATTGCTTTGCTGGTTCTGGTATAAGTTGCAGTCGACAAGAATGTCCAATTCATTTTCATATCTTGTTTTTCATTTTTCCTTCTTAGATACAGGGCTTTATATTTCTCCATGACACTCTTCATTCTGTTCATTTTTATTCATATTTTATTGAAAATGTTATTACAATGGCAAAAGCAAATAGAAATTAAACTCATAGAAAAAAATAAAGGAGCAAAAATGCAGGAAAAAAAAGAGAGACTCCGGGTAGTCCTCCGCTTTCAATTCAGTGATTGTTTGACATTACGATGACACAGGCAGAAAGGGACTTGTGACCATGTTTCACATCTGCAACCATCACAGCAGCATCCCCGCAGTCATGCGATCCAAATTCAGACAGACTTGGCAACTGACTCGTCCTTGTGACAGTCGCAGAGTCCTGAGGCCATGTGATCCCCTCTTGCGACCTTCTGACAAGCAGAGTCCACATAGGGAAGCCAGGGTCACATGACAGCTGTGGCAAGAAAGGCTGTAAAATGGAGCAAAATTCACTTAACAGCAATAGAAATGGGGGGGGCCCTCAATTGTGGTTTTAAGTTGAGGACTTAGGGGGAAAAAGAAAAATATTTTAAACAGCTACTTCTGAACTTCATCACAAGTATAAATAAGTTAGTAATTCTTCAACCCTACAATGTTACAAAAACGTATCTTCTTTCTGCTACCCCTCTTATCTATATGCAGAACTATAAGCCAACAATGTTTCAGTCCAGGTGTAAGCAAAAGTCTGTAAAAGGTCACCAGAATTTAATAGACAAAAGAACTTGGGGCGGTGGGGGGCAGGGCAGGGGGGACTTTAACGCTATATACACTGGCAGCAGCAAGAAAGCTCTATATACAAAAAAGAAAAGATACTTTAATACCCACAATGGATGAATGGCTGCAAAAGGTGATGGAGTTAGCAGAGATGGCTAAATTGACTGCTTTAATTAGAGAAAATAATTGGCAATCACTTCTGGACTTTATGCTTATGGTGGGAATAAAATGACACTTTGATTTTGGGTTTTACTGATTAGATAGGTTTGTTATAGAAATGGCTAGTATATATTCTCAGTAAAAGCAAAAAGTTATGGCTCTATGTTACCTTATTCTACTATGCTAAGAATAAAAGTCAGTGCTTTTCTTTCTTTTTCCATTTTTACCCTACACTTTCCCACTATTTTCATCTTTGTTTGTACTGTATATTTTTATAAACTAATAAAAGAATTTTTAAAAAAGATTACCAGAGCTTTATATTTCTTTATTTCTAACAATCTTAATCTTGAATTTATTCAGATATTGTCATAAGACTTGATCTCTCTTCAGGTTTTTTTTTCTCATCTCAAAGGCTTGAACAAACCTCTTTTGTAAATTCATAAAAAAATCATTATCTGGGTCATTCTCTTGGTTTAACATTTATATTTTAATTAGTAAAATTCTTTAACCAACTCTTTTTGTATATCCAGTAGTAAGTCCCCCTAAACAAGTCACTCTCTTGGCTTGTAATTTATGTTTTCACATTGTCTTCTCTAATCGTCCATGGTTTTCCAATTTTCCAATATTTATTCTAATAATTCTGCATTGAACAAAATTTGTTATTGTGTTTTGTCCTGTAATCTCTTAAATACTCTTTCATATCTGTCATTCCTTTGTTACCATCTTTTGAATGTAGTCTATCTATAAAAGCAAACATCTCTGCTGGCATTATAGCTACTAATTTCTAATCCGATTCTTCAAATCGCTCCTGAAAGATGTGCTGACATTTTGTTTCATTTTGTAAACTTTGCTACTAACAAAAAACAATTGGCAAACTTTCATTTTTTTACTTGTCTGGAATCCTTAGTGCCTCCCAGTGTCCAATTTTTGAAATCAAAATCTTGAATTCCTGTTTTGATTTAGAATAGACCAAAAACGTAGTTCCCACAAAAAGCTGTTTTTTATGTAATTATTTCCAAAATCTTATAGTAAAAGTCTCAATATTTCAAATCTGTCTTATTCCTGATTTGAAACTTTCTTAGAAGTGTCTTATTTAGCTTTTTCCTGTTTCCCATTCTTTAAATTCTTATATTTTTCTTTTATTCAAGAATAAAGATAAACTCACTAGATGGGTTTTTAAACCTGTTTTTTTACTAACAATACCATGGGGATTGACAAATGATTGACAGTATAGTGTCAGATGATAGATGGGTTTGTATATATTTGTAATGAGTGGTTGGATTTCATCTTATATATTTTGTATTCTGCTTATATTGTTTTTTGTTTTGCTATGTTGTGGGCAATGCCTAGAGATCTTTTGGAGTCAGGTGGCACCTTAAACCAGTGGTCCCCAGCCTTTCCAGCTCTGTGGAGTGATGGTGGGGAGGGGGGAGAGAAGAGGAAATGGTTCTGTGTAAGGAGCAGGGACACGTGCAGCTCCATTTGCACAAGTGGCGAGCACTCATGCACGAATGCCTGTCGCTCACACAAATGGAGCTGTGTGTTGGGCTGTGCACACACTCACCTGCCCCTTGTGCAGCCTGGTTCTGAATGGGCTGTGGCCCGGGGGTTAGGACCCCATGCCTTAAATGAATGGACAAATAAACAACTGAATGAATCCCTCTAGTCAGATGGCATTCAACATACTATTGAAGAAGAACGGAGAATCTTTTGGCATTTAAAAAAATTATTATTTATACATTTTCTCTTTACATACATAAAGTGCTTTATGAACAGTGTGTTGTCTGGGTTAATTTGCTTACATAATACTATTTTTCCAGTATATAAGATTCTCAGATATTTTCAAAGAAAGAAATGCTCTGTAAGGAATGCTCTGCTTTTAATATGGGAAAAGGTGAAAGCAAAAATGTATATGAAAATACCAGGTTAGTTTTCAATCCAATCCAATCCAATCCAATCCAATCCTTTATTGTCAATGCACATGTGTGCAGCAAAATTGTGTGAGCCTCCATCCATACAATCACACAAAGCACAGAAACACAGAATACATTCAGATACAGAATACTTCTCCAGACTTATAAACAAATCCCTA
>JAEANM010002890.1:0-23426 GCA_017656035.1 Myanophis thanlyinensis | reverse complement strand
AGCCCCACTTCACAAAAAGAGACTCACACCCGGCTACCTGCGGAACAGTGGTTTCCCTAGGACGAAGGACCTCCTGATGGCCCTCTCTCTTCCTTGTTGGTTTGGAGGATGCCTTGGATCTATGAGAGAGCCACCGTTTTCTCATGACTGACAAGGCATCCTTCCTTTCATGGTCAACTCTCCAGGGTGACTTTGGCCCCTTAGGGCCTCCTATCAAAGGAGGATTGGCCAGGATCATGGAGCCCACTATCTCTGACTATCTTGCAGTGATGCAAAACCAGAGATCTACAAATAATTATTTCTGAGCTGCTAAAGAAAACTGTTTTCCAATGACAGCAGTCCTAATAACCTTTCACTTTACTTTTCTGTATATACATTTCCCACCCAGAAAAAGGAACAGGTGTGAAATCACCAGCTTTCATTCAATGTCCGCTAATTCAACCAGATTCTTAAGGGAAGTTATATCTATGGCTATAATAGCATAGACTTTCCTTCCCAGCAGAGATATAACTGTGCTGATATATACCTGCAAATTAAAGATGACTTATCAAATAGATTTTCACTAATGTAAATTTATTTAAAGCTTTCTCTACTTTCTACTCTTCAGAGGTTTTGGAATATAAATTCCACAATCCTAGCGACATTGGCAAAACTAGGTTTGCCTGTAAATTCTGCAAGTTTTCTAGGACCTGAGTCCATACTCAACACATATAGGCTTGGAATAATATAAGATTAGGTTATAAAGGTTAGTATACTAAGGTTAGTATAAAACATTTCCTCTAGTTTTTTTGCAAAATATTCAAATCTCTACCTAGTATGAATAATTTTCTTCTGTAAATATAAATAAATCCATATTAGTAAGCATAAATTAAATGACAAGAAGATTTTACATCATATGTGTCAAAGCAAGAACTAATCTTTTTTTTTCCCTCTTGGGAAGTCTACTTTTCTCTCTTAGCTAGTCCAATTAACTCTTTTCATTTTTGTATGGGCTTAGAAATAAACTGTGCATGAGCAGAATGATTTTATGTGTATTTAGCCCAAACACACTCTGGAAATATCTTATGGAGATTATCATTTAGATGGTTTTAAAAAAGGAAGAGGATATAAAGAATACAAATGTAAGCAGTTTCTGAAAGAAACACTTATCAGTTTAAAACCTACTTTCTTTTAGGAAATCTTTCCTAAGGAAAGCAAATACAGATTTAGAAAGAATTCTACTTCATTTTCTCTGAAAATATTTGTGCAACTAACCTGAGGAAAAAATGTAATGAACCATACATGTTTCCATGCCCTTCTTGGTGACACCCCAAGGCCTTCTGGAAGTCATGTGTGAGTGAACTCTGGAGCCTCCAAAAAATATGTGAAAATGGGGCATGCTTTCCCACTCTTTTTGGAGGCTGCAAGGCCACATAAAAACATTCTCCAAAGTTTCCAGGGCAGAGCTGCTTAGATAGGTAGTTTGAAAGATTTCATTACATCTAATTAGTTCCATTAAAATGGGAAGGGGACCATCAATGGGACCATGGACTGTAGCTTTCAAGTACCTGGAGCAGCTGATAGCAGCAAATTTCTCACTTAAAATAATCTACTTTGGAATATTTTTGGAAGTCTTGAGATAAGAGAAGAACAATATTGCATATCTCATTGTTCCTTCTATTGCAGTTAAGTATTTTTGCCACAGCCTTGCTAAACATCTTTTGGGCAAAGGTCAACTGTTCAGAGTCTATTTCATATTCCACAATATTTAAGCCCAGGAAAGTGTGATACTTTGCTCACAGATTCCATTCGTCTTGTGAAATTCTTTCATGGAAAGAGTTGCCTATCACTAATTTTACCATTTTTTTAGAATTAGAAAAATTTGAGGATACATTTATCTTTCCATTTCAATCCTTTTGCAAAAATTCTAGCAAAATCCTGTGACTTACCAGATCAATCAAGCTTTCCTGGATTCTATTCAAGGTGGTACGAAGCCTACTGCTGCTTAGTCCAAGTCCTGTTGATTCAAACTAGAAATGAGAGATAACAAGCCTTGAGTGAAAGTAAAATGCAAGACACTTTCCAAGACATGCTCTTTATAACCAACCCACTCCCAATGAAATTGCTGAAACATGAAATTAATTAATTCATCAATCCTATCCATAAATAAAAAAGATGAATTAATCTCTGTACTATAAAATAACTACATACAATTAATATTGTCATAAGAATTATCTACTGATCAGGAGCTTCCGATCTGACATCACGGCAAGATTGGACGCAGGTAGTGGGGCTCTGAGAACCCGTGCCGAATCCTCCTCGTTGGAGGCCACACCCCCAAGGGGCTAAAGTCACCCTGTAGGGGTGATAAATAAACCCTACAGGTTGTAAAGTGATGGCTCTCCTGCTAGACGCAGGGAATTTGCTCCCATCCAACGACAAAGAGGAGAGGCAGCCATTACGGCCGAAGAAACAAAGAATGTGCTGGAGCGGTGTGGATGAACAATAGTTGGAACGGGATGGTTCTTCTTTTACCTAGAACCTAACCCCAAAGAAAATAAATTCTGAGAAAGATAGTCTCTGAAATGCTTGTTAAAACGGCAAACACTTACACAAAGAAAAATTACAGACCTATCTAAATATTGATCATTTGCAATAAACTGAAATTAATTTTATTAGATTTGTGTAATATTGAAATTTAAGCTGAAGGCGCCATCTATTGGTGCCTAGTATATGGAATATATACTAAACTGATATAACCTTGGGAATATACTGATAAGGGAAGGGGGAAAGTGGAAATAAATAACACCTAGAGGACTGCTGTGCTATCTACTGTTCTATATTTTTCTACTTCATGGCTATCGGAGCTTTGACTGTGAGATTATGGAAGACATCCAAAGAAAGCGACTGTTAAATGCCAGGATTTATGAGTGAACTTACAGAGTGGACTTAAGGAGACATTTGAAAATCTTCCTGGACTACCTAAATGGAACTAATTGACTAACTGTGGAACATAAAGAACTATAGCTATTGTTTTCCTTGAAGAGCAACACTAGGGTTGAGTAAATGGTTTCTAAGCTGGCTTTCGGAAGTCATAGACAATTGAGACTTTGGGGCAGTGATAGACCACTGATGGAATATTGCGCAATACTTGGACTTATCAAAATAAGACAAGATGTTGCACCAGGAGGAAATAAGTGAATTTCAAAAAGAAATGGTGTTGATGTCGCAAAGTACTTATGATATGTTGACAAGGAGCCACGGGGAGATAAAAGATGTAATACATGATATAGTTCGGGAATTAGAAAATGCTCAATGAGGAACAATGAATAAAGATTTCAAAACACAGGAAATAGAGGAGATAATAGAAAAACCATAGGAAAAGATAAAACAGATAAATCAACAATTAAAACAAGAAGAGAAGGAGAAGACAATAAAGACTTACAAATCAAATCAGGGAAAATATATATTGAGAGACCAAAAAAGGGGATTGGATAAACAGAAAGATATTTTTGAAGAGAAGATAAGGACTTGGACAGATCCTCGGGAGATATTGCAGCAAAAGTTAGTAGAAATGGAAGAAACATTTGGATTAAATAGGAAAGAGGTAGACAGAGACAAAGACCCAAGGGAGGAGTTTGGGAAGCAAGTCAAAAAACAAATAAGAATTGAAATACTAAAACGGGCAAGAGATGACACTTAGAAAGGAAATGCTTTTTAATATAAGATTGGCTACATTAAGAACCAGAATAAGGTAGATACAAGATAAAGGGGGAATATTATTATACATATTTTTACATAATATACTAAAAGCAATAGCTAGATGTAAAGATTAGATGTTGAAAGATGGTGTCACTATGTATGTTTAAATAATGTGAATCTTATTAGAATGGTGCATTAAAACACTGAACAACTAAATAATGAAGGAACACGCTCTACTACAAATATATATAACACCACAATTACATAAGTATGATTAATGTAACAATATTATTATTATTACTTGTATCTAAATGAATATCCAGATGCCTCATTGTTGATGTATATTGAAAAATAAAAAAAATTACAAAGAAAAGAATTATCTACTGATTTGGAAGATATAATCGGTATTGCATACCGTATTTATTGGTGTACAACGCACACTTTTTTTCTTGAAAAAAATGTGGAAATCGCATATGCGCGTTATACACTGATAAATATGGTAGTTTTTTTCCTGAAACTTCTCTCTTAAAATTAAGGTGCGTGTTGTAACGCCAGTGTGCGTTATACACCGATAAATACGGGTATATTGCTTCAGTACGGTAATACTTTGAGACATCAAAAACCCCAAGTGAATGCAAATTGGAACAAAGAATTACTATTCAGCAACACCTTTTGTCATACTCTCTGATCACGAACTTCTATAATGCTGATTTTTCAAATTTCCAAGAAAAGTGTCAATTAACAACAGGATCATGAAAGAGTTAAGCTGATTTTCATTCACTAGTATAGATCGTCCTTAGTTAGCTACTGCCTTGTTCCCAACCAATAAATTTAAACTAGTGCTAAAAATGTAGCTTTATAACCAGTCATAAAGACTCAAACTTAGGAATCATGTCACAGAATCCCCTGGTCACATAAATGTGTTTCAGGCTTTTGGCAATCAGTTTGCAATTATGATATTGCAGTGTCCCATGATTATGTGATCACTATTTGTGACTTTCTTAGTCAGCTTTTGAGAAGCAAAATAAATTGGGAAGTTGGCAGTGAGTCACAAGACATGTTCATGTGTTGTTCCACTTAATGACCGTGGGTGAATCACTTAACAACTACAGCAGAACTGATATCATAAGAGGCAACCATTCACTTAATGAGTATATTGCTTAGTGATAAAATTCCAAGCCCAATTGTCAAGTAGTTATATGAGACCCCACTATATTAATGATGCAGCTGCTCAAAAATGGGAAATATTCTTAATTTGTTTATATTGATGTTTGGCCACATATTTTAGACATAACTCCTAAATAAGTAACATGGAAGATATGAAATATATGACATAGCTACAGCCAGTTTATCAATCTCTGGCAGTATTTTATCCAATTGTATAGAGCACAGAAATTCATTATGTGAAGTATAGCCCCTTCTCTAGAACTTTCTATTAATTTGAGCTAGGAGACCTAATGGCCACAGCCAACTCTGTGCTCTCTAAAGACTATGGAACAAAAAAATTGTTTCTCTATAAACTAGAACCATATCGAGGTTATATATCTAATGTCCTGATCTTTATGGTATCATATTGAGATAACTGCACAAATAACTACTTTAATAGTAGCTACTTTAATCTATTCCCAAATGCTAATAATTGTCAGACTTTTATTCAGATGTAATGATCAACATTGGCATAATATAAGGCAGGATCTTTGTAACAAAGTCACTGAGATATGGAAGAAAAATACATTTAACCTTAAGTTTGTTTCCATCTTTTGACTGAATTTTTCATTATATTTGGAATCAATGAACATGGGAAACCATTCACCTTATTTTTAATTTTCCAGGAAAATTTTTTTTAAAACTTAACAATACAATATCAGAAATAGCATCTTTCCCTTTCAGAACCAATATACTGCATTGTATTTATCATTGTCAGTATCTTTATATAGGCAAATTAAGAGGCATCAGGTTTAAAGGTCCATAAAAATTGAAAAATAATTAACCCCAAAATCTATTTCAGAACATTTGGTCTCTTCTTTAGCAATGCTCAAATTACAAAAGCCTTATTCTTTGATTACATAGACTGCTTAGAAACATTTAGAAAAAAAAGTACTCTTAAAAAGCAAAATAAGAAAAACACTTTCACAGTCTTTGTAATATTTCACAGGCAATATACCATGCCAGGTACAATTAATTCCATTATTTTCTATTTATAATGTGCTCAAAATTACTAACTGTATACTTATATTTACTTACTGTGTTATTTCGGCCAAAAAATGTATATATTGCATACATATAGTAATCAAAAAGCTGCGACATAAAGTGAATCACATCAAATGCAATGGGCTTCAAAATGTTCATCATTTGCATGTATTTACCTAGGAGAAAAAACAAAAACAATGCAATTTTCTGACTCAAGAATATCCATCTACAAAATTAGGTGCCTATCTACAAAATTAGGCATGCAGGTCTAGGTGTGTTCGGGTCTTTTCCCATGTAAGATTGAGAGTATCTTCACATTTTGGCGAGGTCCCACTCACCATCCTCAGGCTGGTGCTTTCTGCTTCATGCCAGTGCGAGCAGTGTGACCGGAGCTGCTGTCTCTCTATAAATACTGGTGGGAGGGTGTGGTGTGCTGGGCTGCTGGGCTGCTTGGCTGCGCTGCTGCCCCTTGATTGGTTGATGGACTTAATGTTGGTATAATGGGCTGTGTGATGGCCTTGTGAGTTTTGTTGTGATGATATCCTGGATCTTGTGTTGTGATCTCCTGGGTCGTTTGTTTTGTTTTGTAGTGATCTTTTTTCCATTAGCCTTCCGTGTTTTAACGGCTTGGGTAATGGGTTGTGTCATGATCTTGTGAGTTTTATTGCTCGCACTAGCACGAAGCTGAAGACACCAGCCTGAGGATGGCGAGTGAGACCTCATCGAAACGTCGCCAAGATACTCTCAATCTTACACGGGAAAAGACCCAAACACACCTAGACCTACATATATATGTAAATATATAAACATACACACACCACAATGTATTTCTGAAAGAAAGACAGCACTATAAATCTAACAAATCAAACTAAATATCAAAAATGTTGAATATTACACATCAATGAAACATCCGTGAGATAGCAGTATTATTCAATTGTGTTTTCCCACTGAAGCCTTCATTTCCCATAGAAGCATGCACATTCAAAAGTTTCTCCAACTTCCAAAGTAAGGTGGTGGTTGTTTTTTTTGAAGATTCAGAGATTGTAAATAACCCCCAGGAATGGAATAAAAATAATGTTCCACCTTCTTTTTGTCACAGAATAGACCTGATTCTGAATATTATATCACATAACTAAAATATTACCTGTGCTACTAATACTAAATGTATCTTGCTGCAATAACTGAAATGCTGGGTTATTGTCAGTATTCTTTCAAATATGTTAATTTATGCTTCTGCTTTAATGAGAAAGAGGACTCTAGAAAGAGATAAGGAGGTCCATATATAGCATAGACCATCTATGTTTTTCTAAGTATGAGATAGAAGCTATGATGAACGCATTCTTCCCTTTCCTGCATTATATATATATTTGTCTGCATTATTTTTAGCTCAGTGATTCTACTTTTGATGCAATTCTTCCATTTTGATGTTTGTCTCTATTCAGACAATGCACAATAGGCCTCCCAGTTATGTGTATTGGGTGTGATAGGTAGGTTCTTTGGGGCAATTATAAAAAATATATATCAGAAAACAGAAAAATACTCTTTAGTTTGCCAAATAAATCTTCTTTTCCTGATGGACTGAACTATTAATGTTCAAGCTTATTCCCTTAATACCATTAAGTTCCCATTTGTGGAGCAAATTATTTGGGATGTAATGCTAGAATTTGGCATAAGTATGTCCAAAGGGATCTGTTAAAAATGCTGCACAGAAGCACTTTTCCTTTCTAACATTCTCAAATACATATTCTATTCTTTATTCAGTGCCATATCTTCTGCCCCAAATGTCAGCTAATATTTCATGCAAAAAGTGCCAACTTGGTTGAAAGCAATTATACCATATGGACATCATAAATCATGGAAATAATCAGAAAATTATAAATTATTTATGCTGAATTTTCCAATGAAAATCATATCCTTAAAGAAACATACCATAATCATAAGGTATTTTAGGCCTCAGTAAGAGATGCACACTGTATTTTTTTAGTCAAATGGAACCAAAAATAGAACTCTTCAGTCATATGAATGAACAAAGTCTCTAATGCTTCTGGGAGCAATGCAAGACTTGGTTATTACATAAAAAATTCTTCATGGCACAAAACCAAACTATTTGCAGGATTGGTTATGTCCAATTCTTTCTGCCCTTTCCACAAAATCTGACAAAAATGGCATATCATGTCTTTCTATTAAGCGATGTTATCTAAGGGGTCATGCCTTTTAAACCGGGGTCACTTTTGGACCTCAGGGACCACTAAACTCATAATTTTAAATCCATGGACCACTAATATGAATCCAGCAGGCACCACTCACTGAAGCGCCTGTACTCCCAGTGATGGGGGCCCTTCAGGCACTTATCTTAGCTGCCTGTTTCTGCAATCTCCGCCCCCTCTCTCATCTCTCTCTACTCTGTTTCTCTCTCTGCTGCTCTCTCATCTCTCTTTCTCTCTCTTTTTCTGTCTGCCTCTCTCTCTTTCTCTCTGCTTCACCCAAATCAGGGCATTAAAAAATTAAATCATAAATTAAATTCAGTAAATTAAATTCATTCCCCAGTGTCTTTTAATTCTTTGAACAAAATATGCTGTCAATTTTTAATAAAATTGATATGATTAAACCTGTATTATTAAGAATCCATGGGAAAAATAAAGTACTTTTCACTTAATTCTTGTCCGTCCAAGACAGAGGTGTCAAACTCAAGGTCCGCAGACTGGATCCAGTCTGTGGGCTGCTTAGATCTGGCCCACAGGGCCACCCTGGAAATAGTGAGGGAGGTGGCTCTGCCAGCGAAAATGGGCTCATGCCCATTTACAATTGTTTGCCACATCCCATGTTCATGTGACCATGGTTTTGTCTGAAACTGGCATTTACTTCTGATTTCCAGCAATAACATTTCCTAGCAAACAACAATTTGCTTAATGACTGCAGCATTCACTTAACAACCACTGCAAAAGAAGGTCATAAAATTGGGTACAGTCATTAGATGACACACTACGGTCATAACTT
The DNA here is from genome assembly GCA_017656035.1 of Myanophis thanlyinensis. Lineage (NCBI taxonomy): Eukaryota > Metazoa > Chordata > Lepidosauria > Squamata > Homalopsidae > Myanophis > Myanophis thanlyinensis. The sequence goes on along the minus strand of JAEANM010002890.1, from coordinate 14,558 downwards.
ACAACTGTAATTGCAGACTCAATTATGATCATAAATGGAAAACTACTTCTGTGTGTATTGCCAATATTTTTTTCTTTATCTTTTTCAGGTTGTTTTCAAATTCAAATTCAAATTTATTGGTCACATACACAGTCATACATGGTACGATATGCAGTGAAATGCTATCACCCATGACCGCGGGTAAGTTAAGGTAAAAAGGGAGGGTGGGGGTAGGAAATAGTTAGGGGTAGTTGGGAAGGTGGGAGTTAGATGCAGTCATGGTTCTTGTTGTGATCCTGAGTGTGCTTGTGGTTCCTGGTTTAGTGTCCGTATTGCTTGTGGAAAGAAGCTTTTCCTCATTCCTTCTGTGTTTGCCTTCAGGAAGCGAAAACGCTTTCCTGACCACATTGTGATAAACAGTCTGTTATTGGGATGGCTGGGGTCCATCGCTATCTTCTTAGTTCTGGAAGCCACACTCAAAGTTTGGGGAATTACAAGTTCAGCCTATCCATTTATCTCCAATGACTCCAATCCTTCCTAAATGGACAGAACTACAGTAATGGAGAGTGGTTCAAAAACCATTCCCTTGTAAAGTCTTGGTGAGACCAATACTCTCCCCTCTAATATCTATGTAGGCCTGATGAGGAAAGTTATCAACCATATTGGGATGAGGTATCATTAACATACCAAGTTAAATTCTGGGCTGGGCTGCAAATATCATGAACAACTTGACCAGAAGCTGTGAGAACCTGGATGAAATAGAAGATGATGAAGCTGAAGTCTAATTAAACAGGACTATTATTGGTTCAAAGACCATCTAACTCTTTGCTGGATCCAAATATATCTCAGCTTGGGGGTATTTCCCACGAAGCCACTAGAATATAAAATGAGAGGAAATCCCACTCTCTACTAGGACCGATGATGTTACCTAGGATCCCACAGTGATTCTTGCCCTGATCACCATTAAGGTATATAGCAATGCCCTTTCTATGGTGTTACCCTCTGAAAATTATCTGGGAACTGCAACTGCAATTGACAAATGAAAACTAACAGCCATTCACTATATTATTTCCTGAGATATAATACATAATGTGTGTAGCTCGTCTTTTAAGTACCTAAAGTCAGGAAGAACTATCCCATCCAGTACAATGATCTCAAAGGAGAATATCAATTTTTCTCTACTGCTATGAAAGTAAATCACCCAGAGGTACTGATTTTTAACTGCAATTCCCTTAACTGAATAACCTCTCCCTCTGCGTCCCACCCAAAATTAGGTCAGTACCAATTTGACATCATGAGGCAAAACTGTTAAAACAGAACATTCTATATCGCTTCTGAATATTAATATCATATAAAGTAGGTGCTTGTACAGCATTCCCAATATAGGGTTATGTACTTTTAAGCCCAGGATGAACATACAAAAGTATGACATGAATCCAAATATTTTATTTCTATTCATATAAATCGGGGGTAATTGCTTTTATTATTTCCATATTTCATATTCCACTTTATTCTGGAGAAGGTATCAACATTCATACATAGCTTATTTCAAACTCCTGGATTATTTTATATATGCTAAGATCCACTAAAGTTGACTAAAGTCTCTATCAAGTTTTACAAAGATAACCTGTGTAATGTTTAAATAAGCAAATATAACAACAGATTATTAGTCCAAAGACAGATATTAAGAGTTTGGCTATGAGTATTGGCAAAATTTATTAACCTATTATGGCAGAATCCCAGAAGATTCTGAAGAATTACAACTCATGCTTTTAGGTGAAGCTAACCAATGTAGATTTTCTCCAAGCATAATGAAGTATCAAAAAAGAGTTCAGAGAAAACAGCATTACAGGCAAAAAATGCATAAAAATAAGGTTCTGTGGAAAACAATTTAATTACATTCCCTTATGTCCATATGATAAAAAATTCATTTAAATTATAAACTAATGAGTCAGTATGATCACTTGATTGGGAATTGTTATGAAAAATCTCTGTAAATACTGAACCAAATTTTGTTATTCGGGAATTATAAAAACACATATATTGATGCACATCCAGAAGTAGCCAATTCTCCAAGGACCACCTCTTACATCTTAATAAAGATTAAGTAGCAAGCAGAGTAACCAAACTGTTTAAAGCTTCCTTGTAACACCTACCTGTTTAACACATCATTGATTCTGTTAAAATATTGCAATAAGAGCCATATTAACCTCCCCTGAACGGAACTCCGAATAGTATATAATGCAATTCTAAAAAACTATAGTTTCCCTACACATAAGCATATTACTTCCAGACAGAAACTATCTGTTGTGAGCTTACTTCCAATTCAGCTTTGATACAAATAAAGATTTGTTTGTAAAACAAAAGGAAAAGAAAAGGAAAAAAATTATGGCTCCTTAGCCTTTTATTGATAGCTCTGGGAGATCAAGTATGCTTGCTAAATAGAAATAAGGGCCTTCTCTATTTCACAATAATTTATTTTTACCTGTAAAATGAACTATTTAATCCATAAGAATCTTCCTCTTCTGAACTCAGTGAGATTAATTTGTGTTTACCTATTCTTTGTTAAATTCAAAATAATGGCTTTTTGCTTTCTGTTTAATGCATTGGGCAAACCATGCAGAAAAAAGAAACATCAAAAATTCATAATTGAGCATGGGATAAAACTCTTTTTTCTTTAGTCCAAATCATAACATACAAGTTGACCATACTGATGGGGGGGGGGACCAGCTATTTCGACCATTTACCCAGCAAATTTATAATATTATATAAATTTATAATTTATATTTGAGAATCCATGCATTCTCAAAAACAGACACTCAAAATTCACACAAGGTCAAACAAAGATGAAAATAACATTTGCCTTTGTATTCAATATTATGTTCCTTCTGCCATTGGCATAAGCTGCATAAGTACTTGTGGGGGGTGGGGGGGTTGAAGGGTACTGAGTGTAACACCAAAACTCAACCAGGTACATTAAAAGCACAAAAAGACAGCAGAAGCAGGAGTGTTGCAACAGACACCTGACTTGATAGAATATTATTATTGCTCCTGGAATTTGTGTGTGGCTACAAGGAGACATGATTTAGAAATAAGCCTGTTCTTCCAAAGCAATAATGCCATCATCTGGAAGGTAAGACTGGGAAGGCAAAATCCAATGCCCAGGAGAAACAGGTAATCCACCCCGTCAGCACTCCCCTTTACTAGCCTGGGATTGAGGTGAATGTCAGAAGACAGAGTGGCTTTTCTGTTTCCTAGTCCCCAGCTCAAACCTGCAGATGACAAGACACCCATAGGAGCCAACCACCATCCAGAGGCTGGCCACACTGTGGCTCTAAAACAGTAAAAAGTTGGAGTACTTCAAACCTGAGCTTGAAGAACCATGATATTTTTAAACATACACACAAACATATTGTCATGTACGCCAGTATAAACACATACATCCAAAACATCTCAATAAAAATAAGCACAAAACACAAAAGAACAACACTAATTACCAAGATTGATCAGTCATAAATGAGACATGGAAAAAATAGAGGCAGACTCAAGCAATCTGGGATGATACACTAGTATCCTGATCGGGTGGAAGAAGCAACAAATAAGCTTGGCACTGCTTGCCAAGGAATTTCTTGAGAATGGGATAGATCACAGTAGATCAACCTTGGCAACTTCCAAGATATGTGGACCTCAGCTCCCAGAATTCCACAGGCGGAAGACTCCACAGAGCATCCCCACATAGGATATGTATTGATGAAAAATTTTACAATGCCACTATAAGACTGTGGCTGAATCCTCCCAGGTTGCTTTATTCTGTACCTCCATTACATTGTTCTATGCTAACTTTTTATTTATGTCCCTAGATTTTAGATGTATGTGTTTCTCTATATATCTAATATTCTATATTTACCTGGTATGTTTTCAGGCTATTACATTATAATAAAGATTAAGAATATACACCCCATACAGCGAAACATTATATGTGCATACATATCTTTTGTGATAATTATTATACAATTGAAATGAACCCCCCTTGTATTTTTGTAGTGTTTATTCAGTTGCCCAAGAAATATACTTGATATATTTTCATGAATGTGTGGAGACTCCTAATAAAAACTTTTTCCTAATAAGGCTTAAGTTCCAGTCTTATAAAAATATGTAAGATAAATCACACACAGTGCACATTTAAAAATAAAAATCCCAAAAATTCACTTACCAACAAGCCTAATTACATTAAGTGTAGTGTTGGTTAAAATTGGGGCATTCACCTTGTTGAGGCAATAATCTGATCTCTTCCTGCTCTTCAGAGTTTCTCGAGAAACACTAGGTTAAAGATATTAATTGTTAAGTACACAGACATCCAGTAAAATGCTAACAGATGTATTAGAAAAACAAATATTCTTTCATTTTATGTCAGCAAACAGTAATATGTATGTGTATGTACGGGGGTATATTCTATATCAAACTAGCAACCTGTGACTATAATGGCAACAACTTTCATTATTCCCAATCAGTATTATAATGCAACTTACATATTAAAAAATATTAAATCAGACATACGTAAATAAATACTGTGTTGAAAAAGTGTTTGTGTTTGTGGGGGGGGGGGAGGAAAGGAAACACACACACCCAAATTTCTTAACTTCTCTCACATTTCAGAAATTTGTTTATTTTTCTTCCTTGTTTGGTTAGCTTTTTTTTCCTTTCCTTTTTAATCTATTTCTATTGCAGTTTAATTAAACAGCAGATATTAAAGTTTGTTCAAGTTTAAAGTTTTAGTTATTAGTTTTAGTTTTTATTCTTTTAAGGTATGTAACTTTCTTAACAGTAGTTAAATGAAATGTAATATATTTGTTCTGCTTTGAATATTAACATTTATATTATTACTTGAACTACTTGTATAAATTAATTGTCCTAGGTTAAAAGCTTAATACAATCATTACCATATATGATGAAGATAATGTGTTCATATTTTAATATAGTTTACTTGCTTTTGTTCTGACATCTTGGAAATTTAATTTCAATCACATAATTTTATCAAACATGAGAAAATTGTAATACTTTGCCTTCTCCCATTTTATTTTTATATTCAAATAAAAATAATTGCTGGCGTAACCTAGCAGTTTCTTGAAACTGCTTTTAGGATCTATTCATTGTCATCCTCTCTCACTTTCAAATAGAAAAAATACAGCAAATAACGATTTAATTTTATAGGCAATTTATACTGTTTTATTATTCTGTAATGTATTATTAGGACTAGAAAGAACAGACTTACTGGTTTTCACAATAAAGTCCCTGTATTGACATTGAGTACAAATCAATAATGCTTTAGAATTAAAGTTTCACTAATTTTTGAAATAATGAGTGTTACAAGAAAACAAATCTTTACACGGGGGATTTAGAGTTACAGATGCTTAAAAAGTTATGTAGCTTCTTTCCAACTACAGAGAATTTCTTTCCTTCTCCACAGAAGATATACCTAATGCCAAAGTCAAGACATTTTGGCTGCCTAAGACAACACAGCATGTGCTCGACCTCGCAGTAGAAGTCAAGGACTTCAAGACCCAAGACAATTTACAATAATATTGTGATGGCCATTAGTTTTAACAATCCTAAACCAGAAGTCTACCTAAGTTCTTTCTACCTAACTAGCACCGACTGATTTCAAAAAGTTAAGCAGACTGGCTTGGATTTGATTTGGGAGATCACAGAGCACCACAGGCTCACAACTCAAAATACATCCTAGAAAATGGTGATAGCTTACTGTTGCCAAGAAAACTACATGGATGTGTCCATAATCTCAGATGAGGAACTGAACGCAATTCAAAAAGAGGCTTTAATTTAAGTGGGTCATGGAGAATAAGTGATCATAATTAATAACCTTGATATATTATCTCCTGAATCAAAGGCAGCATTTCTTAAATAGAATAGTCTTCATCTAGTGATAACAACTGAAACCGACAACTAAGCACCATGGCCATTAATTGGAAAATTCTGTCAGCCCAATGAGCTTACAACCTCACCTCTCTTTTAGTTGTTAAGCAAAGTATGGCAATCATTAAGTGAAATATCACATGACCACACCTTGGAAGTTTACTTCTGCCTTCTCTATTAACTTCTTGTCACAAACCAGTTGTGAAGCACAGAAATGGTGATCTAAAGGACTAAAGGACCCTGAAAAGGTCAGAAATATGAGGTTTGATTGCACACCTTTTTTTTTTAACACTCTGCAATTTAGAAGAGTCCCTAAACAAGGCAGAAGCAAGGACTACCAAAAACACTGTTTGGGGAATAATGGTATAAGGGAGAGGTATCACACTGGCGGCACGTGGGCTGGATGCATCATGCACAGGCCACGGCCAACGTGGCTCCGCAAAAGCAAAAAAGTCACAATACGTCACATGACACAATTGAGTTTCTCACCCATAGTATAAGGGTATCATACTCTTGTCCATCATTGTGAACTATAGGAAATACCCATCTGACCACTACGTGCCATAAAATTCTAGGCAAGTGAAATTTAACCATTCAACGGGGATCTTCAGTTACTCTGGCAAATGACCTAAAATATCTTACATAGACTCCTGCTCTTTCATGCTGGCTCACACCGTAGGGCTTGTCAGCTGGAAAGGTAATAGCCTAGGTTTGAGACCTGAGCATCATGGAACAGGAAAAAAGTTTTTCTTCCTTTTGGAATTTTAGTAATGTTGAACTAATTAACAAATTCTCAAGAATGGAACAAATTGTAAAATAGGGATGCTATCAAAGTACCTTTTTACTGGGGCATCTCCAGTCTGTTCATCAACGTAGTCCCTTTTCAGTTCTTCAGGAACATCACTATCACTATCATACTCTTGGTAGGCGCTCTTTTCTTGTTCATCTGATTCATACTATCAACAACAGATAGGAAGAGTTTTCAGTTTCTTTGTGACAATCCGGAGTCCACATTAATCTTTCAGTTTCCCTTAGAATATAAATGTATATACAGAGCAACATTGCCTCAAATAATATATATTATCTTATTTTACTGTTTTCTACTATTTCACAGCATTTTTATTTTCATTTTTTTTAGAAAATGTATTGTAATTCAGCCAGAATATCTTGCCAAAAAAATTAAGAAAGAAATAAAGTTTGATTAAAAATCATTTTCTTATTTTCACTTCCACAAATTGGACTTCCACAACTTGTTTTAATCAAATATTACCCTAGGAGAAACTTTCTATTGCCATCCAAATTACAAGAGAGAACAGAATTAGACTTGCTAACATTGTAATCAGCATTTTTTTAACCTCTTTTGAATGCTGAATGTGAGCTTTCAGGAAAGTGAGAGAAACAATGGATGATGAGCAAAAAGAAAAAAGGGCCAAGGGAAGTTCTCACACCCAATTTTTTGTCAAAAATTATGATTTAAAACAATAAGTATATGTTTACAAATAAATGAATTCCAAGTGTAAGGTTGATGGAACTTATTTATATTGTAAATCTAATAATCAAGTTTAAGAAAAAGATGCACACTCATTTTTCCATTTTGATAATTCTTTGCAGAGCATTGTTTATTGCAAAAGCTGGAGGAAGTCAATAGATTGTCCATTGCAGACTTCTTGTTATCACTCTGAGGATTAACTCATTCTAGTTATTTTAAATTGGGAAGCAGTCCTGTAAGCTATAATGAATGCAAAACATATGTAAAATAGCACATATTCAACTGTAAGCAATTCAAAGCCTGGCTAAAGAAAACACATTACTATATGAAACAGATTAATTAATGTACCTCCTAGTGATTGGTTGTTTTGATCTCATATTTAAACAAAAGAAAAATTTAACTACAAATATGAATTCAAATTTTATTATCCAAAAATTGTAAGAGCAAAAAAACCCAGGCTTATACGATGATTAATTTGTTCAAGTTCTCAACAGTTTTTATATATGATGGAAGCATCATATATAAAGACTGTATGATTTCACTCTGGGTAGTTCCGCTGTTTTACTTCAACAAACAAACAGGGAGCACAATGGCTCAAATGGTTAGGACGCTGGATTGGAGGTTAGCATGTAGTGTTCAAGACCCAAATGCTACCATGAAAAGGGATGAGCTCCCATTCTTTACTCCAGCTCCTGCCAGGGCATCAAAGGAGCCGCCCTACTGGGTGTTCCCAGGCAAAAATCACGTCACCGACTAATTCTTTCAAATCATAAGAGCTTTGGTGCTCTGACACAAGTGTGATGTGACTTCAACAAAGACTGTTTTAAAACCATATTACATAAAAGTGAACAATTTGCTGTGACATAAACTAGCTTCAAACTTCAAGAATTAGGACTACATTTTTTCTCAACTATGATGGCTGGAAAATTTGGAACTTATAGTCCAAACATACCTGGAGCACACAGAGAAGACTGTTTTGACCCAGCCTTAGCAGAAACAAGAAACAGACTCCTTGTCATGAAAACCCCCTCTTTATTTTCTTCTTGTGAATTAAGTGTATTCACCCATCAAAAAGTCTAGGCATTAGTCCTTCAAGGAGTTAACTGCAGTACAGACCTTATCAGTTCGGCTGTGAGCTCCCAGACAAAAGGCTGCAAATTAAGTTCTGGCAAGTAGTATTTGTGACACTAAATGCAATGAGCAAATTCTTCAGAAATATGAATGGTTGTCTCCTATGACAACCACTCGCCTTTCCTTCTATTTATATCCCAGCCAGGGAGGAGCCATTCAGTGTCCATGTTTGTTTTGCTTCCCAAGTCGACCCCTTGTCCTCCATTGCTCACCTCTTCTAATTGCTCTGCACATACGTGCATCCGGAACAGGTCCCAGCTATTCTTCTTTCTCACTAATATCAGCCTCCAGTGGCAGCTTTCTGTCCTGTGGCTGAGAAATGTCAGATGGCTCTGGCTCTATCTCTACGTTCAATGCAGAGCATCCATCAGAGCCTTCCCAAGACTCCAGCACTGGCCCACGTTCCTCCCCAACCTACTCCAAGTCGGTGTCCGCTGCCAGTTCTGCTGGCAGCTGGCGGGTCACAACAAAGACTGTCATAAATTAACCACAAGTCAACTGTAGTAATAAGTGCATATACTTGTGTGACTTCAAAATCAGCAGTCATTAGATGGACAAGTAATATAAAATAAAAAGTATCAAAACGTTCCTAAAACAAAAGTTATTTACTTCTCAGAACAAACTATCAATTATTTTAATTTGTCATGCCCAAGTTAACCTAACCCTAACCCTAACTCTAACTAAGTGGGAAGCTTTGAGTCTTCTTTTAATAGTTTTTTTATTATAATGCTTAAAATCTAAAGAAATAGTAAATGTTCTCCCATTATTATTACCAACTGTAAATGTTCATTTATTTCCCTTTCATGCTGTATGAAATAAGTGATCTCTTTGAACAATATATATGGGAGAAGAGATTGTCAGCAGATGTCTAAACACAATTTAACATTCTATCTGGCAAATAAATTCAATTCTTGATGGTGCCGCTATTTGGTCTTATAACAGCATCAATTGCCCATATGCATGACCAATTACGGTAAATATAGGAAGCAGTTATACCCTTGTTAAAATGCCAAGTTTTTGAGATGTAAAAAACCCCAGATCAAATCGTATCAGAACTTTTTGCATTTTTAATATAACATATAAGCTATACTGTAACATATAAGCTATAACATATAAGCTGTATAATATATAAACTAGACATGAATGTCAAAACAAGTTTCAATCACCCTTTGACTTCTAAATATTTTGTCATATTTCTTTTGAATATCGGTGATTGATACTCTATGTACTACAAGTTATAGGATTATTTTTTTCTTACCCCATTAGAAGCCAACACATCTTCTGTCTCATCATCCTTGTTGTTGGCTTGAATTTCAAAGGGATTTCCTCCATTACGATACTGCTCAAAAAGGGTTAGATCTCCTTCAGTTTCTAACGCAGGCTGCTTGCTTGGTGACACAGTAGGGGAACGTGATTGCGCCATGAACTTGAATTCCTATTACCATCAACAAAAGATTATTTATACACCAGTTGTAAAATCTAAATAGTTATCAACATTAATACATGTCGATACAACACTTTCTGGACAAATCCTGCAATGTTAACTTTTTATAGCCAGTAATGCTTTCATTTTAAAAACTCCATATTTAATGGTTGTTTGAATGCCTGCATAATTTTAAAAGATCTGTTAAATTCCTTCATAGGATATATAATACATTTTAGAACTGAAAAGCTTTTTAAACAATTTAATTAATGCATTGTGATGAATTATGCAAATAGAGACTTAACATGTGTACAACTATAAGAATTCAAATGCACTTGGGCTTTAATGGCTGTTTAAAAATATAATAATAAAAAAAACTGAATATATAAAAGATTGTCAAAACTGAGGTCAGAAAAGCTGCCAAAATTGCTTTTGGGTGTATCAATATACAGCCTGTAACTCTAAGCTGATAATGGAGAAGATTTGTAGCTCTTATTCCCAGAAGAGGTGCTTCATGGGTTCTCCTTCACTCATAGGAGTCGAACAACATATCTCCTTTTTTCAGAGCTGTTGAAAGTTAGAGCCACCACCAGCTAGGAACACCTGGCAACTCCATAGTGCCCTTCAGTAAAACATACAACTAGTTTGTTAATGCTGAACGTGGTTTGGGCTTGGTTAGTTCCACAAACTTTCTCTTAGCTATTTTGGTGAGCGTTTAGAGATCCTTGGAAATCATTATAGTGATGCTTGAAAAGTTAATGAGCGGAGATATATATGATACAAGATTTCAGTAATACTATGTAGCAGCTGTCAAGCTTAAAAGGACATTTTGGACTGGGTTTTTCTGCTGAATAGTATTAGCCATTTCTTTGCATATTATATGGGGCCTTTTAGCTTTGACACATTTCTTCTTCTTTTGCAAGGTCGTTCGGGTTGGAGGAGTGGGGATTGTTATCTAGTTTACATTCTTTTAATAATAGTTCTCATGGGAAAGTTTCTCTGGGCTGCGGACACCTGTGGAGGGAAGTCTTAAGTGGAACGTGGGAACTTTCTTTGAAAGGGTTGGTGAGAAGTTAACATGATAATTAGTGGGGTGGAACTTTCAATTTTACTTGGGTGGAGAAAGCCCGGGAATTTAGATTCAGGATTTCTCCAGACCTTATCAGAACAATGTCTTCAATAAAATCTTATTCTTTGGACTTTGTCTCTATGGAATTCTGATTGCGTTGCTGATGTTGTGTGGAACCCTGGTAGCAGCCTTGATCAAAGTAACCATCATCTTTCCTGTTTGAAATGGTCTAGACTTACATGAAGTTGCAATATGCTGAAACTTGATTTAACAGGACAAAGTTCCCAAGTCTCATTTTCTAAGAACATTCGCAGTTCCTCAAGACGAGTTCTGAAATGAATAATTAGCGTCAGAGAAAGCATGGGGTATACCTTCCTATGTTAGAAAAAATAGCAAAGAAAAAGCAAAAGTCTTCAGCAGGGCCATATGGTTATACATAACATGGGAAAGATGGATGGAGGTTGGTTGTTTCTGTTTTTAGGATCATTCAATGAAACTGAGCTATAAGTAATTTAGATAAAGAAATATAGCTTCATAATGCACATAACATTATATAATTTCTAAACAGGCATCACACAGTGCATACATTCTAACTTGCCAACTAGAAGCACTGAATCTTTGAATAACAATCACCAGGAAATGAAATGGGAACAATACTTGATTAGCCTTTTCATCTCTCTCAGTTGGCTTTCCTTATGGAATTTTCCCAACAAAACATGTAAGGTTTTCTAGATTTTCAACCTTTACTCCCAAACAGAAATACAATTTTCCACTAACTAGAAGACAGCTAATGCATAATTACAGAAATATAATTGATGTATGTATCACTCTTAGTATAAAAACAATTAGTAACAGTAAAAAGACACTGGAAAAACTCTATAATGAAGAATAACTATATTATTGTTTATTAACTTAAATGACATTTATTTATTTATGAAAATTTATATGGTAACCCAACTGACTCTTAGTGATTCTAGGTGGCTTACAAGAACATTTACTGAGTTATTTCTTCTTGAGATTGCTCACCGAGGTAAAACATGAAGTTGAAACAGTTTTCAAAATATCCAGCAATAATGTATTTTTCTTTTACCATTTCCCTTTAGACATTATAAAAAAAGTGAATAGTTTTGATGAACAACAAATATCTGTAAGAGATTCAGATCAACCAGCAGCCTAACACCAGAAATATTAATGTAAATTAATTTTTAAGATTAAAGTGAGAGTCAGTTTTGTATTCTGGTTAAAAGCGCCAAATTAGAAACAAGGAAATCATGATTTCTAGCTCTTAGGCACAAAGCCAACTGTGTAACTTTGGATCAATTACTGTCTCTCCATGACAAACCACTTCCAAAAATCTTGCCAAGAAAACTGCAGGGATTTGTCCAACAGTCATTATTAAGGTTCACCTGAAGGCTGGTGCACAAAGTTTAGAGTAAAACATGAGATTAATGATCCAGTAGTTTAAAAATCTTTGTTGCTAGAAAAAGAGGCTTTTTAAAAAAAAAAAACAGCAGCAATCTATATTGTGGTTATTTTATTTTTGTCTTAGCCTAATGTACAAATGGAATTAGGGATTATATTAATAGACACCAATTCTCATATCTCTGCATTATGGAAAAAAACTTATTTTTTTTAGAGAAATTTTTATGTTAATTTATGTATTTTATATGAAGCATTCACTCTGCTTTTTCATATTATATGGATACCACATAACGTGGGATACACGAGCATGTGTTTTATAATTTGTTTCCAGCATATTAATCATTAAATTTCCACAACTGAAAAAAATTGTAAAAGTTACCTGTGATAATTCTTGAAATAATTAACACTTTGTTTTCTAATGGAATCTTGCAATACTTCTGATTTGCTGCCACAAAATTCTTCTCCAACCTGCACCAGCCTAGTACAAATAATATCCCAATTAAACATTCAGTACAGCATGTTATTGTAAATATGATTTACAATATAAAACTTGTTTATCTTTTATGGGTCTCTAATCTCTGCAGATCTAGAACAATTTCTTAAAGTTTTGAAATAGCCTTTCCAAAGGACTTTCTAATCAAAGGCACATTGAAAATATTGCAATATTAACTTGCCTACAACAGCACCATAGATAACTTAATTTAGTGGAAACCTGAATCTGATTTGAATAAGATATTTATCTCTAAATATGTAAGAACCTCATTTATAAATTCTGAAAATCAGATCATTTGGACTCACAATCTTCATGTATCATTCTTACATAACATTAATGGTGGACAATAATGACATAGTTGCTAATAGTTTCAGTGCTTGATTACTGCAGTACAAAAATTGTAACTAATTGAATATATGGCTGCGGAGGTAGTAAATTGTTTTTGGGCGGTACCATATCACTACAAAGTGGAAACAGGTGAACCTATCACCAGCTGTTTCCCAAGCAATTCATTATAGCATATAAAGCTTTATATCTCTTGGATCTAAAGTACTAACAGAATCATCTAAGCCTATGTGTGTCTTCCACATAAGATATCCAAAGGAAAATCTTTTGAAGACCTATTGTAGATGTAAACATTTTTCTATGGAGCAACTGGAAATGAAGGCTGGTTCCTATTCATTACACTTGAGACTTTTCAGAAATGTTTATAACTTATAAAAGGTGTTTTGGTCTCATTTTCTACATTTTTATTGCAGAAAAATATCAGAAAGTTACCTAAGGTGGCATATCAAATTTACATTAATAAACTGATCCTCTTTGCAGGCTAAGGGATTTTAGCAGAGCACCAATCTGGAGAAAGTTAAATTATAATATAACTAAGAGCTTCGGGAGATAGTCTTATTTATAGCCAAAAGGGCCAAGTAATGAACTGTAATTTTATCTCCTACGTAGTATTATATATAGAACCTTGTCAACCTATTCTGCATAATTGTTTTGATAACATTCCCTTAAAATAGATGTCATCCAAATTACCTGCTGATAATATCCAGGACAAATATGAAGTCATCATATTTGAAGTTAGACATATCGGTGCCCAGCAAATAGGTCTTCACTTTCAATTGGACATCCTATGTAAAAACAAAAAAGCTGGAATACTAAAGAAACAATAATTTACTGTATTAACTCTAATTAAACAATCACAAAACATAAAGAAAGGAAATCTTGGGGTAACATCATTGTTTGCTCTTCAGCTGAAAGTCATCAAGGATGCCAATAATTTGCTGGATACTTGTGCATTTAAATTCAGTTTTAAAGTTAAAATTAATATTAACATAGTTCATTGTCCGCCCCTTACTGGTTAGTTATTGAGAAGCACCCAATCTGACAGAAGGAATCAAACATACAGCTATCCTGGAATCACTGTGCAATCTCAAAAGTGTATAGACAGAACATAATTTTTTATTTTACTTATCAAATTTATATGCTGTCCATCTTGCTGATAAGGCTACTCTGGGTGGCTAATAATACAGACCCCAAGGGTCCGGGCTTTCTCTGTGGCAGCACCCACCCTATGGAATGAACTTCCCCCGGAGATTCGTATTATTGCGGATCTTCGGGG
>JAEANM010002889.1:10707-23430 GCA_017656035.1 Myanophis thanlyinensis | reverse complement strand
TATATGGCAAGAACAATGATTGGATTAGTGAAGACCACAAAATGGGGGTGGATAGCTAATGTTCTAGAACCTTCAAATAAAATGATCTTGAAAAGCTAAAAAGCATGTTGAAAGTAAAATAAAGAAAGTTACTTGAGACAAATCTAGCATTTAAAACTTATTCTCAAAGTTGTTCACCTTTGATCTCAAGTATGATGTTCTGTTCTTGGTACTACACTTCAGGGAATTACGGAAATGTAGAATTACAGAATTGGAAGGGAATTTTGAGGTCTACTAGTCTATCCCCTTGCTCAAGCAGGAGCCTCTAACTCTAACCATTCTGATCAAATAGCTATCCAATTTCTTTTTAAATGCCTCCAGTTATGGAGCATCCACAATTTCTGGAGGCTAGTCATTCCACCAATTAAGTGTTCTCATTGTCAGGAAATTTCTCCTTACTTCTAGGTTGGATCTTTCTTTGATAAACTTCCATCCATTGCTTCTTGTCCTGCCTTCAGTAGCTTTGGAGAATAGGTTGACCCCTTCTTCTTTGTGTCAGCCCCTCAAATATTTGAAAACTCCTATTGTGTCATCCCTAATCCTTCTCTTCATTAAACTAGACATACTCCAACAAACTCCAACAAACTAGAACAGATTCAGAGAAGGGAAAAGACAATGATCAGGGATGAGATTGTGTACTGTTGCTAATGTTTAACCTTGAAAAGGGAAGAGTGAGGGGAGCTATGATACAAAGTTTCAATTAATTAATTAATTAATTTGCTACCCACCTTACTATCCAAAGCCATCCCAATACCTGAAAACATGTAAATCAGAAGATTGCTTGCTTTATGTTGTTCTAAGAATATAGGGCCCCAAATAATGGATTTAAGATACTGGCAGGCAGATTCTAATGGAATACTATGGAAAGAAACAAAAAAACAACAGTTCTTACTAGTAAGACCAGTTCAATAATGAAACCAACCACCCAAACTGATACTGGGATTTCTTTCAATTGATGCATTCCAATAAAGACTACTCCCCCTCCCTCCAAATTACTAGTGTTGCAGTCAGTTGTTAAAGACACAGATCGATCAATGATGTTTATTGCAACAACTGGGAAAACTATTAAAGAAAAAAATATATACCTCCACAAGTAAAATGCAACACAATGGAATGAGACCTCACATTTTTGAACAGCAGGTGCCATTGCTACATACTGTATGCAACATCATTGCAAAGGACCAGACTGTTTGTTGATGATTTGAAAATGTAGCATTTGAAAAATAAACTTCCACACAAAAATCAACCTGAATGAGCATACATTTCTATTTTTTTAAAAAATTCCACACTGCAACAGATTAAAAGCTAAACTGGAAAATGTACTGTTTCTACCATAATTAGCCATTAACAAAAAAAATATTTTCTAAATAATATAATAAATTATTAAATTTGTAGGCACTATAAAGTAATTAACATTTAAAATCTAACAGTTTATGTTCTTTGTTCTATCCAGTGATTTGCCTAGTGATGTTTTGTTCTTTTTGTCAATCAAAATACTTTCAGCTTTATTATGATCAAGCTGTTCATTAAAAAGACTGAATGGTGATTCAAGTCATATGTTATTTCTACTGCTGTCTCTCAGAGAAAGAATTAAAAATGGGCAATAGAGTATCTAGTAACTTAATGTTTCTTTTCTAGATGACTATCTTCTGTAGAATACATCCCTATTAATGAACAACGGCATCATTTTAGCTAACTTTTATGATAGCTAATGGAAGATCATCTCATGTAATGTAACTTAATATACAAAAATTACAGAGTAGGTTGTAACCCAAATTGAGATTAAGGGGACAGCCAAAGCTGGATTCTTCACTTAGTTATGAAAAACCCCAAAGGATTATATAATACATAACATCCCTTTGAAGGCAGAGTTATTTTTCATGAATTGTAAGCAAGAAGGTCCTATATCGATTGGAATTTCAATACAAGAGAGTTAAGAAGTTTGCATAGAATAACATAAAATAATTTAATTGTGCTGCAATTCCAATATGAATCTCAGCAGTGGTGGAATTCAGGAGGTTTGGGGCACCTCTGTAGAACCCTTTGTTAAATTGCTGGCTGGCCTCACCCCCGCCCCCGCCTCGTCCCTAAAACTTGTGTAGTTTTGTATAGTTTTTATTCATATTGTAAAACTTGTATAGTTTTGCATTCATATTGTAAAACTCTTGTAACAAAATCTAGTTTTGTGTACATCTCATTCTTATTTAAGTATGAAATGCATAAAATAAACTATCTTTTGGTATATCTTTTTTTATACTTAAAACAGTAATTAGGGCAAAGAAATGATGTTGAGTTGGCCACACCTACCCAGTCATGACCACCGAACCACACCCACCCAGTCACTTGACCACCAAGCCATGGCCACAGAACCTGTTGTTAAATTATTTGAATCCCATCACTGAATCTCAACCTCCCAAGTCTACAACCTGCATTGCCAAATATTATTCTGAAAAAGCATTTTTTTTTTTGTCAATACAGATCACACCCTTGAAGAATGGTGCCTGGGTTATGAGTGGAATGGAAGAGGGGAATGAAAAGATAATGTATCCCCATGCTGTGTTTTGATCCAACTCTGGATATGATGGATGTAAAAATCCCTGCACGTCAGAATAGCTCTAAGTGAATAAAACCTTGCAACAAATCTGACCCAAAGTTTGAAGTTATAAGTTGACTATTAGTAGAGCACAAACTGCAGGCTTTGCTCTGGAAACTTAAATTTACTAGATTTGTAACGTATAGAAATATGAAATGTTCAAATTTCACTATAATCCTGTTGACTTCAAATGCCTGTACAGCTGTTGCTTTCACTACCCCTTCAAAGTGATCATGTTCCCAGACAGGAATGCCATTACTTTAACATAATGCAGTTAGACAGTAGCCTTTTAAAGTCCCTGCCAATAAAATGATCATATGGCAGTAATCACTGCTTTCTTGTGACTGACATATCCTCTCCGAAGTTTACTTTATGACTAAAGGGAAAAGAAGTGCCACTTTGCCCCGGTTGAAAGATGGATGGAAAAGAAGTAACTCATAAACTATGGCAAATTGTCTATGGCTCTTTATCAGCCTAAGTGGACAAAGCATTTCACTTGACAAGAAGCAACCACAGGCCAATACCTCATTCTGGTGGAAGAAGTTGTCATGTGAACCGTAAAAGGTGAACATTAATTCTTGTTAACATGAATTGATCAAACAATGAAAGGCAGCAAATGCTACTCATCCTTTGAGTGGATTTGTTGCTAAGCTGCCCATATATCTTACAGAACGCTCAATCGAGCTCTGTTATGCTTATTTTGGAGTCAATCTAAAGATATACATTGTGCTGGTTTTTTTTATGGTTTCTCTTGTAAAATGTACAATAACTTTCTTTTCTTTAATGACATTAAGATGTACTGGTTGAACAAGATAAGCAACGTTATGTTTGCACATAACCTTTTACTTAGGATATGGCTGTTAATTTGCTCTTTTCTATTTTTTAAGGACTGAGCAGTTTCTCACTCTAAGCAACAGACAGGGCTCCAACTATGATACCAGCTCATCCTTTCTTGCTTGTTTCTTTCTCCTTTCCAAGAACTGAAAGCAGGGGAAAGAAGGACATTCTGACTGTCTTTCCCTCCCTCATGATGCCCTCAAACATGAGCTAGTCAAAATATAATTCCCATTTTTTTATGTTCAGTAATTAGATTTTTTTTAAAAAATCCATAGAACGGTGTGGAAAGATCAGTATGAGTTTATTTATTTATAAAATTTATTGGCTGCCCATCTTACCATAAAGTAACTCTGGGTGGCTAATGGTCAAAAAAATATACTGTAGACACATTAAAACATAAATAAATTAAAAGCAAACATTAAAAACCAAGGACATGTGGGGAGAGTGGGGGAAGAGTGGGGGATGTGGGATTTGTTGTAACTCGATCAACCATCTCTATGGGGCTGTTGCCACACTGGGACCCCGGGCCAACTGGCAGAATCAAGTCTTTAGAGCCTTACAGAAGGAGTTCTTCCTCATAGCTTCATTCCTCAACTCCTTGGGTAGACAGACAAATATGTCAGCAGAAGCCATGTCTGAGTGGCCAAACTGCAATCTAGTTGAGTAACAAGCCTGTGAAATAATATTGTTTTCACAAATGGACATTGATCAAAACCCATGGATTGGCAAAGCCTCCGCTGCATTTTTCCTTCCTCAGCATTGGGGAAGATACCCACTGATTTCACCCAGAAACCTTCTCCTTCTGTGGCTTTCAGTAAGGCTAAGAAAGGAAAGAAGATTAAACTCTTGTGAAACTCACCCCAGCAACCTTACAGTTCCGACCTGAATAATGCTCAAAGCAGGGATGCTGTTGAGTCTCACAGCACCCAGGAGTAGCATGTGGAGTAGGGAAGATGGCATTCTAATAAAGTAACAAAAGGAATAGAAAGTATGGCCATCTAAAATCTCTTCTCAGCAGAAGCGGCTAGAGAACAGACCTAGAAACACACAGCTGGCAAAGCCCAATCTTCCCAGTTTAGATCAACTCTCTAGAGTAGTACTCTCTCCAATCTTGATTCTTTTACACACACACACACACACTTCTGTCTTCCTATCCCCATGGCACAGGTTCCTTTTGCTAGTATTACTACCTATTATATTTCCTAGTAGCTAATGCCTTCATATTAAGTCAGACAAGAATCTAGTGCTTTGACATCAGAATTATTCAGAGGCCTGGGTATATAGAGCAGGAGTATAGTAAGAATAGTGTAAGAGGATGATCCGACAATTATTCCATAGCTAAAAAAAAAAAAAAAAATCACCAGTGGCATTTTGAAAACCTTTCTTCTCACAGTTGTAGTGGCATTTACAACACAACATTTCCTTTGGGTAAGAACATCCTCAGTTTTTCTTACATCAGAGATGATCAGCACCAGCAGCTTTCTTCTGCTGTAAGAAATAATATATATATATTTTTCCCCCAGATTTGCAAATCCTAAGGAAACCACATGACATTTTCCTATGTTACTTCAGGTGATTTAGAGAAAGCGGATATCACTCCATCTCTAAATGGGATATGAAATAAAACAGAAAAACAAGATTCTTGTGGCTGTTATATTAAAAGTATATTGTAACAAAAAATGTTTGCAAAGAAGCCGTACGCTAGAGTTGACATTTTCAAGGATGCTTAATTTATCAGAAAGCCTTCATTTAAATGGCTCGAAAATGTTCAACATTTAGCAGCATCCTAGAAAAAATAAATTTGAGTCCTTTTATCTCTGCTGCAGAAAACAAGCGGGGAATTGAATGAACTTCAGTTTGTCTTCATTCTTTCTTGCAACTCTAAAAACAAAATGTGTCAGAACAATTTATAATTATCATCAAAAACATGACAAGAAAATTAGAGGTGTTGTGGAAGAGCTTTTAAAAATTATTAAAGGTACAAGGTTTTAATTAAAAAAAAAATCTTTAGAAACAACTGAAGTTATAAAAATTCCAGTTACTATGTCTGGCTTTGTTTTCAATAAGCATGCACAAATGCAGGGGGAAAAATTCTTTTGTAGGCACATGTGCTGTACAATAATGTTGAAACGTTTTATGAAAATGGATGAACTTTATATTGGAAATTTCTCCTTTAACATTATAAAAGATTCTCTTTTGAGAAAACATAAGGCATCAACATATTGTCATTGTTAGTCTTTTGCAAGTTTGAAGTATTATACAAAGGGCTCATGACTTGCATGGAACAGTTTATGACTCCTTCAACATAACGCATTATATTTAATTTTGTACTGAATATGAATTAACAGGTCATATACAGTTCCAATAGGATACATCATTGGAAGCAGCACTGATCCGTTAAATATAAAATGGAGGCATATAAAATATAGCATATAGGCATATGGTAAAAAATGAGTGCTTTACTAATGTTTGTCTCTGTAGAGTATAAAATCCACTGGATAGATGTGGTGTAGATTTGCCAGTTTCCCCCCTTCTTCTCTACAGCCAAATATCAAAAATCCTGAACTGTGGCTCATTTTGGTTCTTACCCTTATTGCCAATAACAATGAACCTCCAATAGTTTCCTTATGAATTTCTATTTTTTTTAATAAATTTCAAAAGTAAATAAAATATCCTGTGCAGCCACACTCAAGCTTTGGAAAATTCCTCTGACTAATTGTGTTGTACAGTGTTAGTGGTGAACATGGTAGAATCCTGACGTTCACATTTCAAGTAAAATACACTTCTCCAGTAACAAAAATAGGTGCATCATATAAAGTCACAGATGCTGCATGCAGTATAATAATTTTCATACTCTAACATTAATTATAACATTGATTTCTTTTGTCTGGTTATTTTTGTCCAAGGAACTGTGTGCAGTAGATGTCTAAGGAAAAAAAAAATGGTAGCGAATAAACCTGGATGAAAGATTCAGATTTTCAAATAAGAAACCCTGCCTTCAGTTTTGGTGATGGAAGAGACTAAATGTCCTCTTCTGAGCCAATTAATATATAATTCTATAACATTTTGCTTATTCCCTAAGAGAAGGGTACTTTATCTGGATTCAACCAGGTTTTTTCAGAGGTGGGATTCCACCAATTTGCGCCTATTTTCTAGAACCGGTTGTTAACTTTCTAAGCAGTTCAGAGAACTGCCGGTTCAGCTGGTCATTAGAGCAGAGAACTGGTTGTTAAATTATTTGAATCCCACCACTGGGTTTGTTCATATTTGCATATATGTATGCATGGAGGTACGTTGCTGTGAGGTTCTTTGAAGGGGATCAGTAAGCATGTAAAAAAATGCAATAATGCTAATTGGTTTAATTTCATTGATTTCTGCATACAAAGTTCAGAAATATATGTTTATATATTATAAACATGTATATTTTATAAGTATATATAGAGAGAGAATGGAGAAAGCAGCTGTACCGTGAGTGCATTGTACAGTGACTATTTGCAGTTATAATGAATAAAGATAATAATAAAAAAGTAACTTTGCAACTAATCCTCACCTTTGCAACATTCACAAGTCTCTAAAGCAAAGCCAAGCCAAAGAAAGATAATAAAACATGTATTTTAGACTTAGTAACCACACAGATTTAGCTGTTGGTGCTTTAGATGAACGGCCAGTCCCAGCGGATGTTTGCTACTGAATAAAATATTCTTGCAACCTATTTATTTCTTTGCAGGTTAATTAGCTAAAAAGTTTCTAAATTACCTTTCAGGACTTATGGTCCTCTAAATGTAAATAATGCATAAAGCGATCCCACTGATTCTTTTTGAATTAACAATAGAGTATGGAGACTGAAATGAAAGAGAGATGGTGAAAAAATGGATGAAACAAATATATTTTCTGATAAAGCAGATACGGCATCATGGAAAAAAAAAAACAGTGGAACTACAATATAGAACATTGGCTCCCCTGTATTCTGAATAAGATTGCGAAACATACTTGTAAGCAATCATATCAGCTTAATCAGAGCTGAGATGTTTTTAGTGAGTTGTGATGAACTAAAGAACAGTTCAAGGTTACAGCATAGTCAGAATGAATCGCAAAAACTCAGACTCCAGGAAGCAATATTCAATGCTTGAATACTACAAAAGTTACAGTTACTGTAACACTGTTGTTTCAGCCTTGATTCAAAACAAACTGAGATCTGAAACACTGAGCTTGCATGTTCTTAAGCCTTAGGGGCTTGCTATATATCTTTAACATCAAATTCTGGTTAAACTGGGGCTGGGTAGCTATAGATAAATTCTGGACTGTGCTACTTTCTGAATCTCCTTAACTTCTAAAATGTTATATTTGGGACATTAACATCTTCCTTTTCTTGGCAAGTGCTTGCTCTTATTCTACCTTGTGTACAAGGTAAGTGGTGTATTTTATATAGACACAAGAGCATTTATCTCTATTACTGAGAAATCAGCTTCCTGCCAGGCAGCTAAGGAAAGCTATAGGCTTCTAGAATTTTACCTGTTGATTTAAAACAATTTCTCAAGCAATTTAGCATGTATAAAATGTTTGCTTGTTTATTTATTCAATTTCTAAAGCCACTTATCTCAGTCAGTGACTCTGAGTAGCTTACCATTCAAAAAAATATATTGCAATTAAGACACTAAAACATTTTAAAACAACAGAAACATAAAAACCAAATTAAATAGACATAGTAGCCAAGATACAGGTAGTCCTCAACGTATGACCCCAACTGAGCCAAAAAATTTCTATTGCTAAGTGCGATATTTGTTAAGTGAATTTTGCCACATTTTATGACTTTTCTTGTCATGGTTGTTAAGTAATTCACTGCAGTGGTGAAGTTAGTAACAGGGTTGTTAAGTGAATCTGGCTTCCCCCATTAACTTTGCTTGCCAGAAGGTTGCAAAAGGGGATCGATCACATGACCTTGGGGGCACTGCAACCGTCATAAATATGAATGAAGCATCCAAATTTGGATCATGTGACCATGGAGCGCTGCAATGGTCGCATGTGTGAAAAACAGTCATAAGTCACTTTTTCAGTAATTTTGAACTGTCCCTAAATGAACTATTGTAAGTTGAGGACTACCTGTATGTGGCTAGTTAGCAAAATAGCCAGGAAACTGGGCCCTTAGTATGTTCAGCACCTCAGGCTCAGGAACATGAGGAGGTTTTTAGGGTCTTATGAAAAGCTAACAGGGTTGGGCCCATTCTAATCCTCCTCCAAAGGGAGGATTTTCCACAGAGTAGAGGCCACTGTAGAAAAAGCCCATCTTCTCAGCCCCACCAGCCAACACTCATGTTGTATAGAAAAGATTTCCAAATTTAGAGATTTTGTTTTTGCAAAATCTAACCTAAACACAAGTATAAAAGCATGATCTATTTCATTCCCTGTCCCAAGTTTAATTCCTTCCATTTGAACCCTCCCTGCCTAAAATTATTATGAGGCAGGAAAGCAGGTGAACCGTTCCTTCTCTACCACTTAATTAATGCAACTCCCCCAAATTAATCTAGCTCTAGAAATCTATGATGAAAAATTATTTTCAACCATCTCCATTTTTCTTTTGTTTCTGCTGAAATTCTGTAGGAGACTTTTAATACATCTTATAATTTTATGAATTAATCTCCCTACTTATCTGCAGGAAAGCCACTTAAGCTTAATTTGGAGAAATATGTGTCAGGAACCAATTTCAGTATTTAAATCCAACTCTCTCTTAATTAATCACTCAAAATTTCCCCTGTGTATTTCCACCTTCCTATCTTTCTTTAATTGTTTCTCTTTTTGTAAGTTTTACTTAATTTTTTTCATCCAATTTTATCTTGCTGATCACTGACGTTACCAATTTTGTAGATTGCCTTCACAGTCTATTTTGCCCTTGTGTTGCACTCAAGACATAAGAATTAATAATTTCCCTTTCTTTTTCTTCGTTTTGTCTTTTTTTTTCACAGGGAAAAGATTGATATCTTCAGACATAATGAATTCTGAAAGTAATTTCAAAGAATTAGCCATGCTACATAACTTCAGACTGTGACCACAAAGGTTTTATGCTCTGCAAACATCAAACATGAATATGTGAATCTGTGTGTTTGAAAAATGGCCCTGACAAAACCAATGTCTATTGTAATGTGCAGAGGTTTAACCAGAAAGAGAATTTTTACAGACTGTTGTTGAACTTTGATTAGCATTCTTATGTTATTTAGGAAAATAATAGAGAGGTATTACATTTTTTCATGACATTTGTATCTCACTTTTTGGCGAGAGAAGGATTTAATTAAAATTACCCCTGTGAACATTATAAAATTAACCATACTGGAATGAAGGGTTGATAGACAGAATATTCCCATCAGGAAAAGTTTGCTGGTCTATAAGTGCTCACTTTTCATGTGGTAGTTTATGAGGGAAAGAAAGGATATGCTAAGTAGGCTACTACCCAATCAAAACACACTTGAGAGACAGTATGCCTCTTCAGTATCTAAATTTTCCCTTCTGTGAAAGATAGAATATCAGGGAAAAATAATTTAACATGCATGTCTGACATATAAATTCCTTACATATAAAGAGCTTGTGGGAAGCATTTAGCTATGCAGTATTCCAAAGAGCTTAAATTATTGTACATCTCCCAACTGTCACCTTTTCGGTGACTAATCAGTATCCACTTAATGCTGAGATGTAAAAAACATTACAGCAGCTGATTTTGATGATAAATGAAAGAAATATTACCTCCTTCAAACTTTGACTTGAAATGTGAGGAGTTTCATGGGAGCGCAAATATGTTTTGGGAGTATTTTTTTTAAAATCATTTCATACATTTTTAGTATATCATTATAAAAGTGGAATCATAAAAAATTACATTAGTCTTCTCAGGTTCACTTGATATAGCACAATAAATATAATGTAATAGATGTAATATAATAAATAGAAATTATATTGAAGTATACTATACTATTACTATTACTGTACTATGCTACACTATAAATTATATTATATTATGTTTTTTAGGGCAGGATGTATAGCACATTATACTCCAGTTTTTCCATGCAACAACATTCCTGTCAAATAGGTTGCACTAAGTAAGAATATCTGGATCAAGGTCACTCATTGAGTTTCTGAGCTGAGGGTAGACTTAAACCTGTATTTTCCTGGTCCCGGTGCAACATCTTAATCACATCACCACTCCTAGCTATAGATAGTACCTGGTGGAATTGCTGCTGTCAATCTAGAACAATGTTGTTTCTTCAAGCAATATTGTTCATTGGAACCATCAGAAAGATTTCTCAGCCATCCCTAGACTGTACAGCATTTATAAACTTACTTTCTTTAACCAATGTGAAGTATCTTCAACTTTGTTGATCTATAACAGGGAACTTTTTGGAATGCAGGCCAGACTTGTGATGAATTAAATTTTAAAAGGAGCGGGCACTAAAAGTTACAGTAATCTTAGAGACCCCACCCCAACTTTCTTTAAAATCTTTGAACCTTTTGAAGTTTTCCTTTCTCTTCACTGATAGTTTAAAGAACAATGACCGACCACATTTCTATCGGGCTCCCTTAGGAAAAAGAGAGTTTCTTTTAATGTGTAGCTTGACAGATCTTAAAAAGTCATTGGT
Organism: Myanophis thanlyinensis; assembly: GCA_017656035.1. Taxonomy (NCBI): domain Eukaryota; kingdom Metazoa; phylum Chordata; class Lepidosauria; order Squamata; family Homalopsidae; genus Myanophis; species Myanophis thanlyinensis. The sequence continues at coordinate 12,342 of JAEANM010002889.1, read as the reverse complement.
ATTTTTGTTGTTGTGTTTCTTTGTCTTAGACTTCTTTCAATATCCCAATATTTCTTTGTTTCACTGTTCAGTTTATAACAATTTCTTTCAAAACCTTAAAGTAGAATGAAACAGTCAATAATAAACCTGAACAAACACCAAATTATTCTGTAGATTTACTTCGCCCACAATGGATCATTTGGAAGACACAAGGAGAAAAATAAATGGAAAAGAAAATGAAATTGAAGACAATGAACTACTCAACTCTGCAGTATTTACAGAAAAATGTTTTACAAAGTTCAGTGAAATTGATCTCTCAGGGAAGTGTAATTAGGACTGTGACATAAAAATCATACTTGGGATCCAAAGATAGTTTTAAGTTTCTCAAGCAATAGTGCTTCATATTGCATTGTAAACTATATCTGAAGCTAAGGAGTCTTTCAAATGCTCTTGATCTGGCATAGTTTTCTTCAAAGTGTTGAAGAAAAATCTTATTGTTATTGCTAACAAAACTCCTTCTAGATGTTAACTTTTCTTTTTTGAAGTATTATTCATATATAAAGCCATACAGAAAGAACTGAAATACTGTACCAAATTTTAATCAATCTCTTGAAACCTCAAGTAGAATTAATATAGATGAAGAAGTGTTGTTGCGCACATATAGAATACTGTATTTAAATGTTTTGTGTCTGAAAATGGGAAATAAGTACTTAGTTGAAATTGTTCTCTACAATATTCTTGTTGCCCTCAAATATATAGGGGTGAGTGTTATTATGATTACAATGACTGTTGCAGTATCATTGTATATCTTTAAGTCTATCTTTAAATTATTGATTACTTGTTTAAAGCATTTCAGGAACAAAGCTAAGGTTAAAATATTTGCTCGGGTGAGTATTCCCCTTATAGTGCAGGAGATGAATTTGTAATTGCAATTTGGCAAACATAATTTAAAACTCTGAATGCATGATTGGCATTTCATTTTATATCTCTGTGCTTCTATAAAATAGTTTTATAAGACATGTGTTTCTTTGTTATATAATCTTTCTAAATATATCAGATCTTCAATATCTTCTGAATTTCCCATTTTGAATATAAATTTCATTTTTTTCATCTTCAGTCTAAACTTAAATATCTAGCTATTTCAGGCTAAATAACATAGAAAGTATCAATTAAACAAGTTAATCAATTATGTTTCATTATATTCATTGTAATTTCCTGTGCTTGGTGAATTTGAAGCAGTTATCAATGCTGATGCATTAGCTTGAATATATTCAGTAAGAAGAGCTAGGAATAATTTAGTAATAGTGATTAAACTGAAAAATAATGAAATAACTCAGCTCATTATATCGCTATTTAAACAGAAAAACTAATATGCAGTTCAACAATGAAAGGTAAATATAAGCAAGTTACAAATATTTTATAGGCAATGTCCAACACATACAAATATATACATCAATATAACCTAGCACCAAGTCTTAAGGCTGAAGATCTCTAATAAAATAAAGTAAAAAAAATTTATGAAGATGAAAGGAATGAATGTCCTTGATTCATCAATATATTTTTTGGTAAAAAAAATCATCTAAAATAATGAAGAAAATAGCAGTTTCATTACAATGTCCCTTATTATAAAAAAGAAAAAGAAAGGAAAGAGAAGAG
>JAEANM010002888.1:0-23432 GCA_017656035.1 Myanophis thanlyinensis | reverse complement strand
GTTCCAAAGGGAGGGTGCCCCCACAGAGAAGGCTCGAACCCTCGGGGCTGCCAGACGACAATGTCCAGGCAGTGGGATCCCAAGGAGGCCCACCCTGTGGGAATGTACTGGCCGGTGGGAGGCTGATGGTGGCAACAGGTGGTCCCATAAGTATCCAGGTCCCAAGCCATGGAGCGCTTTAAAGGTAAGAACCAGCACCTTGAATCGCACCCGGAAGGTCACAGGGAGCCAGTGTAGCTCGCGCAAGACAGGTGTAATATGGGAGCTCCGAGGAGCCCCCAAAATCACCTGTGCGGCCGCATTCTGCATCAACTGCAGCCTCCGGATGCTCTTTAAGGGGAGCCCCATGTAGAGAGCCCCATTGGTTAGCTGGTTTTGTGAAGATGGTGTAGTAAGGATAGTGTGCTGTAATGACAATAAAGTTAGAGTAAATAAAGCACCTTTAAACTTTTAAACAACTTAAATAGTTGTCCCAAAGGTGATTTTTCAAAAGACAACTGGACTTTGTTTTTTTTTTTCCTTGAAGACATTTTGCTTCTCATCCAAGAAGCTTTTTCAGTCTGAACTGAGATTGGATGAGAAGAAAACATCTTTAAACTCATACATTCTCTATTCTAATAGCAAGCAGACAGATCAGAAACATTCGTGCTGCTTGTCAATTCACAATTAATTATATCTCATGTGATTAATTATATAAGAGTGAATTAATTTTCATTATCTTTATATACCCAAAGTGGTCTTTGTTTTTTAGTTGATTCATATTTTGTCACAGAGGGCATCAGTGTACATCATCTTTATGTTTTCAAAAAAGAATGCCTCGTCTCTAGATTTTGTAGGTGTCAAGTTTTTTTAAAAAAAGATAGTATTAGGAAGACTATTTGATTGATCAAGTCCTTATAATTCACAGTACTTGAATTCTAAGGCTAAATTAGGATGACTTTATTGAAATCTACAGATTCTAACCCTGATTCTTCCCAGTCTTATCCAAAATATGCTCTGGAGGAATACTTTAAGTTATGAGATAAAAATGGGAACAGATATAATTACTCACTTCTTCTCTATGTACTGAATGTTTAGCATTGCCCATAGATGGCTATGGGAGTATAGTCTAAGTAAGTGGTGATTTACTTTTAGCCAAACATATTATAAGGCATGCGTAGCACAGAAACAAAGGCCCATGGTACCCTGGTAAATTCAGCAACCAGAGTTAATAGACCACATAAGATAAGCAACACCCATCTGACCTTGGCTGATCTCAAAAAGCTAAGCAGCCTCCAACTATTAGTACTTGGATGGGAGGCCAAAGCCATTCCAGGAAAAGATAATGGCAAACACCTCTTAACTCATTACCAAAAATCCTGCATGGTTCTGTTGATGTGGTTACTGGAGCCAGCCCTGATTTGAAGACCTTTCTTTCTATTTTCAAACACGTTTTCAGTAATTTAGAAGTCTCATTAATTCATTTGACAGATTTTTCAGTCAAATAATGTATTTCTATTTCTTGCTTAAAGTTTCTCCAGCAGGAAATGGAATTCTCCTTTCTACTTGTTCCCTTCATGCTGGTCTTATCCATACGTCAAGGAAAAGATCTTTGCATCATCTCATCTTTCTTTCTTTTCAGAAGGGACCGGGGGAGGGTTCGCCTTGTGCATAGCTAAGGCTGAGGCATTTTTCTGTCACATAGTCTTTGCTGTATTTCTGTCCTGCCAACCACAGCTAGTAATAAAAAATCCCCTTAATTGGAATGTCATGGGGAGACTTCTTTGAATAACACCCTCCAGGCCGGGTACTTTGGGCTGACTGATCAGCATCCTCCTCTCATATAACCCACACCTGTCTTTTTTCACAGTTGGATTCCTCTGACTAGAGACCAGATCCCAAGGTTTGTTTGGGCATTTTATCTTCAGAGAAAAACAAACTGAATAAGTCCTCAAAGATCGGCACCACAGAAAGATCTGCCAAATCAAACATGTGCTCGAGTCCAGAGCAACAGGAAGTTCTTGCTATAGTGTTCAGGGTCAGCTTGCCTTCTCCTTTTACAATGAGGACAGATTGGGGGTGGTAACAAAACAAAGAGCGGGGTGGTCAGAGGAAAGGCAGAAAGCTAGCAAGAGTTAGAAGCCACAGTTCCACTTCTAAACACATCAGAGGCTGGATATTCTCAATGCTGACATTAACGTGCCTTTCCACCTTCCACGGATGTGAAGCAAATATTCAAACAGATATTAAAAAAACAAAAACAAAAACCCACTGGTTCATTTGGAATGTGAAAACAATTTGGTACCACACATGTGGTCTTCTTTATCATCTCATAACCTTTGAATTTCAAGCTTCCCTAAATTGGCTCATTGGGTTTAACATTAGCGGTACTTTGAACATATTTCATAAATGTCATATGATTGGTAATCTGACATTACACAGTGTACATATGGATACCCAAAGTCTCTTCCATGAATGTTCATGCATTGGGCACTCCACTTCCTTCTTCACTATCTCCCTGCACCTCTAAACATCTAATCTAGTGCATTATAATAGCCCTAAAAAGTCTTTATTGACTTTCTCAGTTTGTAACTTGTTTGTGGCCAATCACAAGCTTTTTGTAGCATTGCCAATTATTTATTAGTCTACTGTGGGTATTTTGATTAAGAATAAAGACACTGCATGGCTATTTTGGACCAGAATATTTGTCTGTAGCTTGCTTATCGCTGTGACATTGTATCTTATCATATCAGTCCAACACTATTAGAAGAGGGTTTTACCCTGAAGAAACCATGTTTTGCCAATGTACGGTTTAGCTTGGCTCCACACCAAAGTCAGTGATGAGGGAGTTTTGCCTAGGAAGGATTACGCTTCTATGCCAAATCTCTGGGCATCTCACAAAGCCCAATTATCAGAAGTGGCAATACTACATCATCCCACAAAAGCAAGTCAACAGGCATTTCATCATGCCAAGTATAGAATCGCTTCCAAAGCCCTGCTTTAAAATTCAAAACTATGCCGTATTCTTCCTTCATGCTGGCTCTGTTGGTATTTTTGCATGGCTAAATGTTCCTTCAACCTCGCAATAAATACAATTCCATTAATGATTAATTCTATGCAAGTTCATGAATGAGGGTGGGAAGGACCTTACCAAGAGTTAATCATCCCTACAGCAGTTGAAACAAAGATCTGAAAATGAACTGTAATAAATCCTCAGTTAGGAAGTATTTTCCTAATTCGCTAACAGAAATTCGTAATTTGCTAATGATTTAGTTCATTAACCTTGAGTCATTCCTGGCTTTGTCAATCCTGCTTAGGTGCTGATGAAGCCTAAAATGGTATTGGAGACGGCTGAACACTTTACCAAGGAATCCTGGACAAATTGTGGTGTTATTTTATTTTACATTTGTATCTCCTATTTATTATTTTAATTTCCCAGAGCAATTATGATATTCATGATATTAGTTTTAAGTAACAAAAAAAGTTATTATCTATAAGATGTATTATAATGTGTCATGATTTCATGATTTATCCATGTTTCCCAAGAGAATAAAAGACATTTACAATTTAAAACAATATAAAAAACTCTCTTCAAGGAGAGGATTGTACTTCTAATTTTATTCATTTATTGACTAATTGACCTGTCAGCTTGTTTTTGCTTTATGAATAGCTTTCCTTCCAGTAATAACACAATGAATACTCAAAACAAATGCAAAGATTGTGTTTTAATGTCATATAAACATCAACTATAAAGTCTGCATTAACAATTAAGAAGAAGAAATGCATACGCAAAAGGAGAGTAATCTATAAACATTAAGAAGTGAGAAAGTGTCATAGTTAAAAACACAGCAAGAGAATTGGATGGTTGAATTCAAGATTTTCTTCTATCAAAATTAAATAGGGTTCTAGGAATTGTTAATTAAAGCCACTTTTGCACATGATATACCAGTAAGAACAGTGGTAGTGAGTATGAGTTTTTGTCAGCTTTCCAGACTTTCAGATTTATTATTGGGAGGAATAGCTACAATGACAGGTGTAACTTGTGTTTTCTATTTTTTACTGGCATCATAGGTCTATTATGACTTTATTCTGGGAAAATCTGTATAGGTGAGGAACTTGCAGAGGACAAGAATGAAAATCTCAAGGTAGCTTGCCCAGCTACCTTTCCTTCTGTATTTGGAATTCATGGCTTGTTTGTTCTCTACCTTGGGCTGAAAGGAGATGGCCTTTGCAGTGTGTAAATCATGAGAACACCCCATAAATGCAAATCCCATCCTATTTTCAGGTCACCACTCTAATTATTCAACCCATGAGGGAACTTTAAAATGGGCCGGTCTGTAGCCTTGGTGAGAAATATGATCCAATCTTGAATCATCCTTGCCTCAAAATAAATTAGCAGGCTAATTTATAAACTGGGTATTCTCGTGGTTGTTTTTTTGTTTTGAAATTATCTCTCAAAACCTGACTTATTATATTGCTAAATTACAATCAAACAGCTATGAATTCAAAGGATTTTCCTTTTATTATCCTCCAACCTTGACCTTCTTGGCTTAAAATCATCCTAAAACTTCTGCCCATTATCACATTTTAGCTCAGCAACTCAAAATCCACACTCGATTCTTATATCACTGTAATGTATGTTCAGATTAGTTTGGTTCTGTCTTACTACACCGGGTGAATCTAGCCATAATAGTTTGTAAGCAAATAGTTTGATTTATGATACAGGTAAACAATTCTGTTACAACTGAGGACCACATTTAAAAAAAAAATACTAGTGTTTTCAATTATACTATTGGGTCACAATAGTAGTGATGCAGTAATGCGTCCAGAAGAGGCAAGGTCAGAATTTTCAGCCTAAATTGATGCAATTTTTCACTATTATGCAGGAGATTGGTAAATGAAGGAAGCTAGCACCCTTCAATGTAAAGATAAAGGTTTCCCTGTCAGTTGTGTCCAACTCTAGGGTATGGTGCTCATCTTCATTTAGTGGCTGAGTGAGCCAATGTTGTCCTAAAACAATTTCCATGGTCATGTGGCATGCATGAATATATGCCAAAGATACATGGAACACTATTACCTTCCCACCACAGTGGTATCTATCAATCTACTTGCATTTGCATCAGAGGTGAAATTCAGCCGGTGCACACCAGTTCTTTAGAATCGGTGGTAACAGTTATAAGCAATTCGGAGAACCAGTTATTAGAAGAAATCTCCTTTTGTTTTTTCCCCACTTTGTAGGGTTAATCTATAAAGATTAACTTTAGAGGATTAATCCTGTAAATAAGGCAGTTGTTTCTAGTCTAATCTTTATTGCCTTGGTCACAGAAACTGCCTGTCCTCTTATTACATTGTAACTTTGGTGAAGTTTAATTCTGTGCTTGGTGATGTTTAATCCTGTGTCTACATCCACAGAACGGTTAGTAAAAAAAAAATTGAATTTCACCACTGATTTGCATGCTTTCAAATTGCTAGGTGGGCAGGAGGACTTCAATCAAGCCAAAGCTTAATACAATTATTCTCATGCAAAGTTTTTCAAGGAAGAGATAAAGCATGCCTGCCAATTTTTGTGTTTTAAATTGTAGTCAGCTGGAGGGATCCCACAGTGGCCGAGGATAACAAAACCACACATGGAAGCTGAATGTAACCTGTCAAGCCTCAGATGGTATACCCAAAATTTTATGATTCAATATAGTGTATGAATCCAGCCTAAAATTTTCCTAAGTATCTGTTATGGAATCTGGTAGGGATTGGTTATCATGCAAGCACCAACATTTATCTGGAATTTGTTCTCTTATAATACTTTCTTATGTTTCTTCATTTCACCCACTCTTTGCCAAGTTTTGAGTCTACTTGGCAAAATTATGTGCCCAAAATATACTAGTATAGGCAATCTACACAAGTGTGACATCACTACAGTGTTTTTCCTCCCATCCATAGTATTCTCCTCTAAATATAATTTCTATTCGTAGTTGGAACCTCAGGCTATAATGGGATAAGGGAAATGCACAATTTAATGTATAAGATAGAGCAACTAGGAATTATTTTCCTTAGAATCGTTTATTGCCCTTTTGGGTCTGTATCCTGTGAATGGGGCTTCATTTGTTTGCCCAGCCCAGTTGCTAGCATGCCGCAGACTAGTGCCAGTCTATGGACTGGGAGTTGGGAACTCCTGCTTTATTGTATGGCCACTTTAAAATCAATAAAAATTAAAAACTGTTATAGAACATCAAAAAAAGCAGAGATAAAATGTTTCAAAGTGATAAAATGACTACATTTCCCAAAAGTAATAATCCACATGGGAGCAAGGTTGTGTAAAATCGCAACTACTGCAACTATTGTTTTTGAACTTGGATTGAAAAATGCAAGTAAAAGTCTTCTAGTTCTCTGGTTAAACTCTAAAATGCTACAACTACTATAATTCAAAGCAGAATAACTGGGAAATGCATTGGCAGTTAGGAAGCGAAGAGAAACTTGACCCATGACATCCCAATCAAGTTCATTATTGAAAATACAAGGAGACATAAAAGGAGGGAATGGACTTCTCATTGACTTTCTTTTACCTGAGAAGGAAGAATTTCATTGAGCCAATTTTTCTAATCTTGAGCTGTCCATATTCTTGGATTATAACTCCCAGAGCTCCCAGTCGGTATTGTCAATAACTTGCTATCTGTGAATGACAGGACTGGTCTTCTAACACATCTAGGGAACACCTGGGTGGAAGAACTGTCTGGCAGTCAGGAGGATTTGAGGTCTGCCAATGTTCTGCCATCTTGTCATAGGTAAAGCCAGTGAGAGTGTATTATGTTTGCTTGCCTTTTCTGTTTCCTGTATTCTTAACTTTATTCCAAGAAATAAAAGGACATTCCACAGAGAGCTTTTTATAACCTCAATGAGTCTTCTTATGCTTTCCAAGCAAGCACTTCATCAGCTACATATTGTGCTCTGCCAAGTGCTTGACAACACTCCTGTTTTTGCAGTCTCAGGCAAGCCGTTAAAGTAGGAAGTTTATCAAATCCCTGGTGGGCTGCCATACATGAGTAGCATACTTCATTTAGCTTGATGGTTAAAGGGAACAGCTTTTCAATGTTGCATTCATCAGTATAGTTCATCAAAGCATCTCTCATTATGCCCCATGTCCACTGAGGATAATTCCTGGGCTTGGCACCATTCTGATTAGGACATGGGACTCAACGTAACTGGAGGTCGAGGAAGGATAAAGAGTTGCATCTTTTCATACCTATATGTGATGTTGAGTCAAAGGGCAGGGCCTGGGTCATAACATGGTGATATTTGGCCACTTTAGTAACATCATGGCAGATGCTAATATTAAAGCACTTGTCCCCAAATATTGTATTATTTCCATTCAACTGCTTTCAAATGCTATAGCCTTATTTCTGCCAACTTCCAATTGTTGTATACAATGCTATCATGACTTGTATGAGGAGAAAAAAGAAATAGGGTGAAGAATAATGGCCATACTTCAGTGAAATGATCAGCTTTGCTGTGTTTCTTTTACTACATAAATTAAACAATCAATAAATAATTTTAGGTGCCTGGACATAGCTGAAGCCACAAGACTGGATAAGTCTAGAGCTGATTCCAAACCAGTTTAATCAGTCTGTCTAAAGGTGCCTTTGCCTCTTTGAATTTATTCAGGCAGTTGACCAAAAGAACTTTGGCAATATATTCACTTAAATTGTGACTGTATAGACATGATAAACATAGAAAATATAAACTACAATCTTCTAGGCATTTACCTTTGAGCAATTCCTGGTGAATTTAGTTTGGTTTCTGAATAAACGTGCTCAGGATTTTCATCACATGTATTTGGGTTCCTAATTGCAACAGAAAACTACATACATTGTAATAAATGCAATAATTGAGATGACAGCAGTACAGACTCATCTAAATCTATTGCACTTGCAGCAGTAGAAACAGTTTTATTTATTAGGCATGTATAACTAAACACAGTGAATAGAATAAGATAATAATTGAAACAATACATTGCAATAAATCATCATGACATAGTACAAAATTAGGAGCCTATAAACTAAAAAATCCATAACAGATAATAATAACCTCTATATATTTAAAATGGCAGGTAAGACTTTTTAAAGTTTAAATTAACTTGGGGGGGAGGTCACAAAACATTTAAAATTTCAAGAGATCTGATTCCACATCTAAGCCTAGTGGAAATCTATTCCACAAAACTGGAGCCACATGCAAAAAAAAAAAAAGTAGGATGTGACTATTCTTTTAGTAAATGGCAAAACCAAATGGCCTTGGCCCCATAAAGTGACCAAGCATGGAAAGATGTGTGCCATCATCAGGCCTTTCAAATAACTGGCTGTAATGTGCCAGTACAATCTATACTGGTATCTCAATCAAATACTCTAATGGTGCAAAATAAAGACTGATACTATTTTTACTATTTTGCAATAGTAAAAAAATGCCATCATTCTACACATAAATTAAAGGGCAGAATGATATCTTGGGTAATCCAACCAACAAGCCATTATAAAAATTCAACTGTGACACCCAAGCAGAGTATGAGCTCAAAGCTTAACCATTTCAAAAGTGAAAAACCCTTGAATACTGTACTGCAAATATCCGGTAAAGGGATGTAACTGATTAAAACAGTTTCTTTTTCAGTGGAGGTTTCAAGGACAACCTATCTTTGATTTGCCCCTCACAGTTGAGGAAACCCATAACTGGAGACCTTGAAACACAGAGGAAGAAATAGATTTGAAAGAACATGTTTGATGTCTTTATTTATGAGAACAGTGTCGTAGGTTAATGAATAAGAATAAAAAGTGTGCGTAGGCAATGACATTTTATATGCATCTCCAGAAATGATTTGGCTCAGGCTGCCAGGTAACAGGAAGAGCCACTTAACTGATCACAGGATAATTATGTATCACAGAAGACCCAACAATCAAGGGACAGAGTTTATGGCTTTTTAAAAGCTTTTATGGCTGGGTCCATAAAGGACACTCACCCAAATCAGCCACAACATTTTGTAAGTCCTTACCATGAAATTGAGCAACATACAGTCTGTATGAGTCCCCGTCTACTCCCTTTAGCCCTGTCTTTATATCCATGAGTCTTTGTATCAAAAGAATACAGGTGTTAGATTAATGGCTTCTTCTCCTTTGATTAGATAGACAGCAGTTGGCCTGGCTTTGTTCCTGCAATGAATCAATTTTGGGAGTCTTGTTCTACGATTGCCAAGCTTTGGCAGTGAGTTTTGTAGTGGATGTGCTTTACACCTCTGTCTCATTTCCTAGGAGGCAGGCTTGGCTGTTAATTATCAATTTACTAACTTTTTAAGATCCATAACATTGATGACTAGAAGAGGTTGTTAGATTCATAATTTTGACAGAATTTGGGATTAAAATTCTCGATCTTTTGTCCTGTTACTGTGAAGCCAGATTGTGTCCAGAACAAGAGTAAAAATTGCTACTGGAGAGATGACAACTCAAATGAAAAAGTAACTAGCATTGGAAGAACTAAGCCTTCATATTAATCCAATTTTTTATCAAAGGCAGAGTTCTGCTTTCAGAGGACTTTATTAAAGAATATGAGCTATTTTGAGTCATGAACATAATAAGTCTTCTTACACTGGTGTTCAACTGATATTTCTTCTAAGTCTCTTCTTTGAAGAGTCCTTGCAGGTCAGCTTTGTGTAAATATTTGTTTAACCATATCCATCCCATCTGACCCCATCCTTCTTTCCCAATTACCCGGGGGTCATCTTCCACTTAACATGCAAAGATTAATTTTCTGACTGCCTTTAATGCAAGTCAAGGCACAAGGAAAGTTGCTGTAAATGATGGGAAAGGCTGACAGACTCTTTTATGGTGTCGTAGTTGAAGATATGTAGGGCTCAGAACTTGTTCTTATAAAGTTTATCCAAGCTGCTCTGAATGCAAACAACTCTAGGCCTCCATGTCTCTAATCTGGAGCACAGGGTTGCTTGAATCTCAATTATTTATGTGTTCATTCTATGGGTTAATGCTGACTGACACTAAAACACAGCCTAGATTTAGCTTCATAAAATTTTTATCCCCACTATGAACAGCAAGTGTTTCTCTGGTTTCAGTGGATGGAAATGGCCAGCTAGAAAGCTTAGACAAGCCCACCCTTCTGCTAGGCCAAAAATCTTGGAGCTGTTACCATGGTAACTGGTCATAATTTTTAATTCCCCTCCTGGTTACATCTGCACAGGGAAAAATAAATTTTATTGCTTTCATAATAACTGTCCATCTACTTGAAGCCAAGGGCCAGGTTCACAGTAATTTTTTTCCTTGTGATGGTACAAGGTGAATGTACATGGTTGATCTATTCTCTGAATGTAATGGTCTGGGAAAATGTAGCTGAAAATGTAATGTACCCTGGCAAAAATATATTAAATATCTCATATAGCTGTAGACTGACCACAACAGGAGATGTGGAAAGTGAATAGTAGTGCATAGGTTAGTCAATTTATCTTTCACTGCAAACAAGAGAGAGAAAAATCCCATATTAGAATTTAAAACAAAACATGATGGCACTAGGAAAATGTTCACTTAGTTCATACAAGGTCTTGGTCAGCTTTAGGAGAAAATTAAATCTGATGCAATCCATGCCCATATTTCATACGTCAGCTTGCAAAAGTTCTTCCTATTGTAAAGGAGATGGTCAAACAGCACAATTAGTTGTTATTTTCAAACCACCTTCATTAGCCTTTCATTTGCAAATACCCTGTTACTTTTTTGTATAGTTCATACAATTATTGGGTAAGAGATCCTCAGTCTAATACGGGCAAGACCATGAAGAAATCAGTCTCCTGTTCCAAAGTAGATATTCATCCTGCAAACTGATGTTAGACAACTGAGATGCCATACTCAACTCAGGGAGTTACCGTATACATAGGCAATGTAGCCATTGCAAAGGTGGATGGGAGGCTGTCATTTTCTACATTTATTTTTCCAGTTTTTGTATACATTCCACAAAAAACTTTAAAAAATGATGGCCAATCAGAATCACCTCTATGGGAAATGTTGAGGAAGGCTCATCAATGTCTATTGCTTCTGACTTTTTCCCATTTGCTGCAGTGTGAATGAAAATTGTCTCAGAGAGAAATAGCTTCTTAAGAAATTCCATTTTTGTGGGATTCCCCCAGGCACTCTGAGAAAACTTCACATTCAATGGCAGATTGGGAGGAAGTTAGTTTAACCTAAACAGCCACAAAACTAGGGTTGAAATTAGCCATCACTAATCCTAGATCTGAGTAGGTCTAGTTATTCACATGAAACTAATCACACTTGTCACTCAGTTAATCTGAGTCATTGAATTATAAAATAAAAAAATCATAAGTACCACTTCAAGCCAAACTCCCTGCTCCATGGAGAAATCCAAATAGATAATATATTCTTGCTCGAACATAGCTAATGAAGGGAAGCCCGTCATCTTTGATTAATTGACTCCATTATCAAATTGCTATCACTTTATAACATTCAATTGGAATCGCCTTCTTGTGACTCAGATTCAGTATTCTATAGCCTGTGTTGTAGGAGTCAAGTATTAGCTATCATACACTGTTGTTTCTATCCACTGATTAACCTCCATTACCTTAGCCAAGTCATTAATATAAAGGTGACAACCTTTTTAATGGGTCCCATTTGATATTTCAAGTGGATAAATAAATATTGAGGAGAACTCTTTTCTGGTATTTCTCACAGTTATGGATTCCAAGGAATGGATATGTATTCAGCTTATACTTAAAGTCAGATTAAATCAAACTTAATTCCCAAAGATTGCATGGACATGGCAACAATAAAAGTCATGTTCCATTGTCCTCACCTAGGATTTTTTTTTAGCTTCCCAAAGTACTGTAGTGCTGGTTGTTTTACTGGAAGAGTGCAAGGAGTAATTATGCATATCTCTTTCCTTTAGGTACAAAGAACTCCATATGATGTCTAGTCTTGTAATGCAAAAGTGAACATTAATTTTACTCACTAAGTTGTCATATTTAGGTTGTTTTGCCCTGTCTTTTACCCATAGAATGAATGATCTTTTTCATCTTCAATCCAATTAACTTTGTGAAACCTTAATGGTCTTGTTCCTGACAGAAATTCTCAACATTAAATCTTGATGGTCTTATTCTTGGCAGGAGGACAAAGCATTTCAATATAAGATAGACTTGCCCCCTTAGTCCTTAGCAAAAATCCGGTGAGATGAGACTATATATGAGACTATTGAAAAGCAAGCATGCTTAGTCTACATAAGCTGTTCAGAAAGTTCCAAGAGATGGAACTTTGATGTAGACCTACCTAGAAGGGTGCTGAATGTTTGTGGCCATAAAAGAGTCCACTGCATCATCTCTCATGGGTTCTCTTACTAGCAGAAGGAGATAAAGCCTTTCTTTTTTTTCATCTTATTGTATTCTTCAATATTCTTGAATATTCTTTTATTGATATCTCATGTTATGTTGTTTTCTTATATTGCCTTGGAAAAGCCTTAAACACTTATACTGTGGACTGATTGCTTCTGATTTTTTTGACTCAACTCTGCTGGGGTGGAGACAGGGTAATAAACCTATCCTACATGTTTCATATTTCCTCATGCTCTCCCATTCAGGTATTACCCAGATTACCCAGCCCTACATAGCTTTTTCAAGATCACCACCAGTTGTACTTAATGAACTTGTTCATCAGAACTTCATGGGTACCTTTTCAAATGCTTCTCTGAAATCAAGACACATTCTGACTACAGGATTTCTACAATCTTGTAAACTAATTATCTGATTAAAACATGAAATAAAATGTGTCTGACAGGACTATTTAAAAAAAAACCAATTCATGCTGAATTTTAATAATCATATTATTTTCAATTTGCTTTTAAACTTATCTGTTCATTATACATGAAAGAACATCCTCTGTTAATAGTTTTATAGTTCTGGATTTTTCCCTTTTTGAAAATAGGGATATTTGCCCACCACCAATCATCAGATATTTCATCTTTCAGGATTTCTCAGCAATACTGGATAGGTACTACTAGATGAGCCACGAGTTCCTTCAATATCCTATGATGCAATTCATTTGGTTCTGGAACCTTGTACTCATTCAAGATATGAAAAACATAATTAAGGAAAATATTAAGTTCCTAATTACCCTTTTGCCACATGCAGCAAGCAACTGATTTATATATTTCCTTTTCTTTTCTACTTTTCAGAGTGTCTTTTAAGGAGAAAGGGAAAAATTATTATTAGGAAGGTAATGAATATTGCATGTTTTTTTTCACATTATAGTATTGTGATATTATTTTCTACTGTCATCAAAATAGTTTTATATTTTATATTTATCCATGAACAATTTAATGGAGCCATGAGGGTGTATAATGGTCACCTTAGCAGAAAGACAGTTGGAGACAGATATACGTAAAACTTTGTGACTCCTAGAGATAGGGAGTTCTCACATAAGACTGAAAAAATCTCTAATAGAAAAGCTGACAATGTAAAACAAGCTTGTTTTGGATGACAAGTATTAATTCTCCCAAAAGATTTTGCTTTGTAACTACTGCGAAAACTTTCAGGACATGTTTTCCCAGTTCGGGAAAACCTGTGTAAAAAAAAAATGGTGCTGCCTGGCTATCATTGTTTTTTATTGTCTTTCCCCCACCCCCCACCCCCCAAAAATCAGAAAATATTCACTAGAAGTCATAGTGATCCCAGATGCATCTTTACATCCATAACTTCTTTCCCAAATCTGATAAAGCAATATATTGATAGCAAGTGATCAGAACTGCAGTAACCATTTGCTAGACTGTTCGGAAATTTTTCATGTCTATCTCCTATTGGATTTGGCTAGAATGGATGATGGTATACAACTGGAAAATCCATTTGAAAGCCTCTGGATAGGAAGCAGATTGAGGGAAGCCCAACCTCACATACATTTCACAGCCCAGTTTAGCAGGAGGAAACATGATGGCGATGACAGGAATTTGGAGAGAGAATCTCAGAATTAATCAAGTCTCAGAACCTGCTTCATCTGTCTCCTCATGCCATCACATAAACAGGTACATGAAAATCTCCATTTCTGCGGTATTTGAGAGCTGTCTGGAAAATAAGATGGCACAATGATTGTCTCTATTAGAGAATGCCTCCTAATAACAAGAAACACTTTCTGAAAAACATATCCCTGGTTGGATATAATGATCACCCAACTGGTAGCTGGCCAAGCATGAGCTTTTCCAACTAATCAGTGCTTTGAGAGTGCCAATCACCCACAAACTGAAAGGCTAGCAGAGCCCTACAAGTCCTAGGATAGTGCCTGCTAAAAGAACATACATTTTTATACTAAGTACATTTCTGTAGCAAGCTGTGCATTTTTGGCCATGTGATAGCCATGCTAATCAGGTTATTCAATTCACAAAAAGCCTCTCAAGGATTTGTAATATTACACTCATATTTGAGGGGGGGAGGAAACTCCCACTTGAACTCTATTATTTATGGCGCTCTTACAGCACAGTCTCATTATGTAGGCAACAGTGCAGTTCTTTAGTACAATATAGTGCCTGGAAACCCTTTTATCCCCATCCACCTAGCAGCCAGCCTCCTGTGAGTTGCCATATTGTGAATATTAAAGACTGAAACATAATGGCCCCCAAAGAATATCTTTTCCAATTAGCTCAATGGTTGCCAGCATCAGGTGTACTGAATTAGTAAGATTGGCTTGTAATACATTTCTTTGAAGTCCTCATTAATCCTGTCCTTGGATTTGAACTTTGGATGTGTTTCCCTGTCAAATCTGGATTTTTGTAATGTCAAAACAACTGATTAGCTCTCCTCAGCTTGAAGGAAGTGGAAAGGGGAGAGCAGAAGAGGGTAGCAGAGTGGGTGTTGGATTTCATGAAAAGGCTTATTTGCCTACTCATTTAGCATGACCAAATGGGAGACTAGCCAAGAAGGGCAATGCATTGGCAACAGTCCAGAGTTCCTGTCTTGTTAGGGATTTCCATAGCAAATGGCAAAGCTGCCCTCATACTAATAGCCAGGCAGGCAATTTGGTTGGCTTCCACTAAAAATAGGGCAATATCCCACAAGCCTCTACAGTACAGCAAGCAGCTTCAAATCACGATGGCATTGTTTAGCCTTCCTCCGGGTATGCATAATCAAATGCAAAGAGTCACTCCAAATAGGGCCACCTGCCAACTAATCTGCCTGCAGAAAAAATGATTTGTCCTTTCCAAAATATGAGAGCCAGCCATATTCAAGGGCCTCAGAGACTAGCTTCTCAGCATATCTCCATAAGTTCCATCCATCTTTTGTCAGCCTGTCCAATATAATGAGGAAAAGAAAAAAAATGTTGGTGGAAATCCAAGGGCTACAAGTTATTACCAAAAACAGAGCAAGGTGGGAAGGATTTATCCCTGCAGTCTCCAGAAGTTCAGGCTGACTTTAATAGTATAATGACCACTTGATGTTCAGATTAGCAAAATAGCACCATACTATAAAAGATAGCACAGTGAGAGGTAATGTTGAAAATGCTTTTCTAATCTAACAAAAGCATGCTAGTACTTTGATGGGAGACCACTTGGAAATCCCAAGGCAATAAGGTAAATTAGGAAGTTAAGGGGGTCAACAACTGGCTATAAATTGAGAATTGCATATATTTCCTGAGCCACAGCAAGATACTTTAGCTGCCTGCAGTTTGGCAGATCTAATCTCACCAGGCTCAAGGTTGACTCAGCCTTCCATCCTTCCAAGGTGGGTAAAATGAGGACCCGGATTGTTGGAGGCAATATGGTGGCTCTGTAAACCGATTAGAGAGGGCTGTAAAGTACTGTGAAGTGGTATGTAAGTATAAGTGCTATTGCTATTTATATATTGCCTCCGAAGAGAGGTTAAAAGAAAGATGGGATCAGAATAATTTATGCTAAACTCCTTATGGAAATATTTGAAAAACAGTTTTCCAAGTTACATGATATACTACAAGAGATAAATGAAAAATTAGATTAAAAGTTTGAAGTATTAGCAACAGAGTTAATATTGAAAGATGTTAAACATATACATATTAGATTGGGCAAGACAGATACAAAATTAGATTTATTGGGTCTTACTTTATATATTGATTTGAACTTCATCAACCAAACAAGCTGCAGCCTAAAAGCAGAATATGCCTAGTATTCTCAAACATCTGTAATTAGAAAGGGATATGTCTAATTTTAAAATATCCCAATTGCAAAGAATATAATCGGGCTTCTTCAGAGAGTTGCTAAACAATAGCATTCAAAATGTGCTGTTTGCATGCATGATTCAAAGAAACCAATTCTCATGTTCACAAGACAATTTAAAAACCAGCAAGGGGAAGAAAGATATCCAGACAGGGCAATATGTGGTCAGTGAACCACTTTTTCAGTCCTAAAATGTAAATTTGTAGGACTAAATTTTGTCACAGATGCATCCTTGAAAACCTTGTTCCCATTGTGTTATGGTTTGGCATTATGGAATGTTGTTTATGCATATTATTGGTAATCCATTTTTTCAAACAACAATGGAGATACACATAAAATAAAAACTTTCTAGAATGAAATATAATTTATTGGCAGGTGGGAGGTGGGTAAAATGAGGACCCAGATTGTTGGGGGCAATACGCTGACTTTATAAACTGCTTAGAGAGGGTTGAAAGCACTGTAAAGTGGTATATAAGTCTAAGTACTATTGTTTATTAAGCACCTATTTGTTGTCATCATCATCTTCCTCCTCCTTTTTGATATTACATATTAGGCTACATCTATAAACTTGAAAAAAACAACAGGTAGTACTTTAAATCTGCTATTATATGTCTTGTTTACTTTTTTTTAATCTTCTACTTTAACATACTGATAGATCTTTAAAGGCATGAAGATGCTGGGAGAATTTTTAGCACCATGTTTGCAAAGTTCTCTAGGCCGTGTTCATACTTTCCAAAAACCTCCATGACTCCTACAGTGGCCTCACTTTTCCATGTGGAAATCAAGGTTCTCACTTTCATCTGGAATGTTGAAGACAAATGAGCGAATGTGTTTCTATAACTTCTTCCAGTCCCCAAAGTCTCTGCAGGTTTTCTTTCTAACCTTTGCTCTCTATTTAAGAGAGCATTTCTCTATTTATTCTCATTTAAGAGAATAAGTATGTATCCTCATTGGTATTCTCTGTAACTGAAGATCTGAAAATGAAGATAATTAAATTCAAATTACTTGAGACAGATTACTGGAGGAGAAACTGAATTTAAGCCTATTTACTACGCTGCTAATAACTGCTAAAGTTAAGCTACACCAAGTCCTATCACAAGCCTAAAATTTCACATACATAGCAGGATATGCCTCTGCCCATCACACACTGACTGTGTCCTCTTGCTTGAGTGCAAAACCTTACATTTTTCACCATTGATTTTATTTTGCTAGAGAAGGCCCAATGTTCAAGTCTGTTGAGATTCTTCTGGATCTCTAGCCTATCAACTGGGGTGTTGGCCAGCTTGTTATCATCTGCAAATTTGATGAGTTTCCCTCCTATTCCCTTATCTAAATCATTTGTGAAGATATTGAAGATTACTGAGCCTAGCACAAAACCTTGGGGTATTCCATTGCTTGCTTCCATCCATGTAGATGTAGTCCCATTAAGGACTACATATTAAGTGTGGCTTGTCAGCCAGTTTACAGTTACAAACATATACTTTCATGTTTATTTTTACCTATGTAAAAGTTTTAATATAACTAATGCTGTGTATTAGTTATAGAGCCTCGGTGGCACAGTGGTTAGAGTGCAGTACTGCAGGCTGCTTCTGTTGACTGCTGGCTGCCTGCAGTTTGCAGTTCAAATTTAACCAGGCTCAACGTTTACTCAGCCTCCCATCCTTCCAAGGTGGGTAAAATGAGGACCCAAACTATTGGGGGCAATATGCTCATTCTGTAAACTGCTTAGAGAGGGCTGTAAAGCACTATAAAGCAGTATATAAGTCCAAGTGCTATTGCTATTTAAAAGTGGCATACCAACTGAAACTGACTAGATAGAATCTTTTGGACCAGCAGATTTGCAAAGCTGCTATTGCTTATCTTGTTCTCCTTTTCCCTGCATCACTCTACCTAATAATAATAAATAACCAAATGGAAGCTTGATGGTAACATCTGGCTTTTCTCCTTCCACTCTACTGCATATTTTATATTTAAAAATGAAAAGAAATGGGGGGGGGAATCTTTTTTGTATGTACTTTACTTGCCCGTAGCATTTTTGTAAACTTGGACAGAGCTCCAGAGGTGGGAGGCTTCTCTTCAATGACTCTCTACATGAAGTATCACTTTAAAGAGATCTAGTGAAACAATGCACATGCATCTTCAGGTTCTGAAGGGAAGTGAAATTGATGTACTGGCTTCCATCATGTCACTCTGAGTACTTTCTCAGACACTTCCAAGTGACGTCTTTCCACTATAGAATGTGCAAGAAGATGTGGGCAGAGTGGAGCAAAATGCCTCAGTGAGTTACAGAGTGTCACCTCTGCATGGTAAAGCATTCACCACGAAGCAATTATGGCTGCCATGTGCAGGCCTGAGTCTTAGGAACACAGTCCCAGATTGTATATAAAATTAAAATGCCCAGGACGAACTAGCTTTCTTAAAATACACTTCATTCTTCATTTCCCCTGTTGAATTTATTCAGCTTTATTTATTTATTTTTCATTCCTTTTTATGCTTTATATGAAACTTACACAAAGAGCTATTGGTCTTGTTGAATTCAAAGTATAACAAATAAGTAAATAATGAAGTCTATTCGTTATAAAGACAAGCATATATATAAGGGTTTCAGGTTGTAGCTCTGTATCCATTTACATGGCACTAAAGCATGTGATATCCAATGAGATTTACTTCTAAGTAAAAGTTAAGTTATGAGATGCAATATTTGGAAGCCCTCATCTTTCTCATTAAGAAGAGCCTTTTGTGACCACTGGTAAAAAAAAAAAACCTGGCATTTTTGGGGTAAAGTATTTTCAGTAGATCAAGTTAAACCAGAAATCATGTGGAGCCTGCCGTGTTGTTCCTGGCCTGTTGCAAAGCCTCTATTTCAGCAAAATTTACAGGCTCTGAACTGGGGAAAAGTGGGGTGGGTGGGGGGCTCTGCAGTTATTTAGTAACTTCTTAGTTCAATGATTTGCGAGGTCAGATGTCTTTGGTTCTGCCAATGCTGGGCAAGCTATAAACTACAAAACAGGAGTTTGGGTGGGAATGCAGAAATACTACCCTGCACCTAGATTTATCTGCAGGATTCAAAAAGCAACAGGTCCCCTATTTTCTCTGCCAGAGTATCCCAAATCTTTTTGATAGCCAGTTTGTATATTTTCAGGGTGGACGGTTATGTAGAATATGATATGAAAACCGGAGTTCTGATCTTTCATACCAGTTTGGAAATCAATTTCTTGCTGAAGAAGGGACTTGGAAGGGGTGGAAAGAGCAATCGTTGGAGAGATGTTGATGGGCTGGCTAATAGGAATGCAGAGACAGCAATAGCCATAGAATTTAGGCTTGTATATTGCCCCATTGAACTTTACAGCACTCTCCCTGGGTGGTTTTCAATGCAGAAGCATTATTTGCATGTTGACCCCAATAATCTGGATCCTCATTTCACCAACCTGGGAAGGATGGAAGGCTGAGTCAACTTTGATCCCTGTCAGGATTGAATTCCAGGCTGTGGGCAGAGTTAGCCTGCAATACTGTACCAATACTGCACCATTGTGCCATCATGATCTGATGAGATTATTCTTCTGAGGCAAAGACTAAAAAGAGGTGGTATTACAGAAACATATGAAAGAAAGATGACCCTTGCTTGCTTGAGCATATTGCCATCTGTTGGGTTGAACCATTTAATAAACCAAAGAGACTAAATAGCTTCAGTTGATTCTATTGCTGAATCTCCTTCAAAAATGACAGGACTGTATCCTGGTGCCTTCGAGGCTTCCGTCTGATGACCCACAATCAAATATGATGGCAGACTCATCTCACCAGAAATATGGATTCTCTTTATTTTCCCCTGCACTTTAAGCTTCATGGGTTCCTCATATGTCTACAGCCACCATTCTAACACAACTTTCAGAAGACATAATTATACACCAAGTTCTACTGACTGGATGTGGGGGGAGAGATAAGTTGTATATATAGTAGAGTCAAAAATGAAGTAGCAATTTCAGCAAAAGATACTGGGGAAGTGTAGCATTCCTCTGCAAATACACAGACACAAACAACCCACCTGCTTACCACTCTTACCTTCCATGCCCTTGAGCCGGCAGTTTTTTGTTTACCACTGCCCTGGATTGTCTGGCTTGCCTAGGTCACCTTCCCCAAATACATGCCAGGCAGTGTGAGCTTCTGAATGAACAAGCAGGCAGTCTGTTCGGCTGCCCTTGTAGTTCCCACATTCACTGTATTTGTTGGAACAGATAGCAAGGAACAACTGTCATAAGAAATGAGTGCTGATGAGATCCTGGAGGTCAGACATTTGTGTATAATGAAGAATGTTACCCTTCCATTAGTATGATGAAATTAGATGACTATTTAATTAGTTGTGCTTGTAGAAATGGACAAAGGAAGATATCATTCCCAGTAACAAAAGATCTTGCTTGACCCTCTTGCATTGTTAGGGACGATGGAGGATTTCTTGTGAAGGCATCTATAATGTTCCTCAGAACTGTTCCACCAAAAAGACTTTCCAAACTATAATCAACCCAAAATGTATGTGTTCTATTCCAAAGTGATATATTTTGAAATAAATTTTTAAAAAACATTTAAGTCCTATGTGTTTGAATCTGGCTTGCACAGATCTAGTTTCTTCCTAATATAACAAAGAAAAATCCCATATTTTGCATTACAAAGAGGTTATTTTTTTTAATGAAGAAGGGTTAAATATTAAATAGAAACAGAACACTTGACTGTCCAATTCACAGGGCGAAGGAATAAAATGTTGTGCTAAGCTGGGATTCAGCTGACTAGAATGCACAGCTTCCATTTCATTGGCAAAGCCAAGCCTTCAGGATATGCTTTCATATGGCAGGAATATGTGCCACAAAAAGACTCTCAAATCATTCCTGGCAAAATTATCTATTCGACTTCCAACTTCTCTGCAGTCTGGCTCTCCACCACCACCACCCCCACACATACACAAAACCCCTCCCTTTCTTTCTGGTTTGTGATATTTTATTGGGACTTCATTTGCAATTTCTTGGGGCTTTATTTGCAATTTTAAGAGACATTGAACATAATGAGAAGCAGAGCCTGGCAAGCTTTCGGTTGTGCTGCCCTTTTTTTATATCAGTAGTCCTGCCAAGAGCCTGGAAGATCAAGGCTACTACTGTTCATCTATAGGAGGAAAATCCAAGTCTCCTTTTTAAACAGAGGCAGTGAGTTATTACATTGAGTCCTGAATGATTCCAAGCAAGTTACTGGCTCTCTATCGCCATTCAACAATGCATATTTTCTTTGGCTAGTTGGCCTTTGTCTTCTGTGACAAACCCAATGTCTAGAACATAGGGGGACTCTTCAAGTGGCTGTGTTGGAAGCCTGAAAGGGGTAAGAAGCAATGTGATGATATCATCCCAAAAGTCAAGAAGAAGACTGTAAGGTTCCTTCTACATTGAAGAGGTTTTTTTAAAAAAAAAAAAAAAAGATTTAACAGCCATCTCACACTTCTTTACACAGCAGCTCCAAATAGTCAATTTAAATAGGATAGCTAGAACAAATAGTGGTGGAAAATCAGGAAAGATCTATCAGAGTCCAGGTCACAAAGAAGAATTGACAGATAAACTTTAAGATTTTTACAGCAAGGCAGTTCTTTAAAATAGGATAAAGATATGTCTTCTGGGATGCCTCATAAAGAGAACTACAAAGGAGCAAGTGTCTAAGAGCTATCTCCACAGGGGCGTAAATGCTGCTTAAGGGAAATGTTTTTATATTTCCCACATGAACTCTAGGTACTACATTTAACCTAGCTAAGGTGAAGCTCTGCTAAAGTTTCAAAATTAAAACTGGGGAAAGATAAGGCAATGGTATACATTCATTTGGGAGAAATCCACAGAACTTAAGATATATGCATGTGCACACACACACACACACACCACACACACAATTTTAAATCAGTTTTTGACTCCTAGTGACTCTCTGGACCTGTCCCTGCAGGTTTCTTGGAATAGTTTTTCAAAAGTGGTTTGTCATTGCCTACTCCTAGGGATGAGAGAAAGTTATTGGCCCACTGTTATTTAGCTGGTTCTAGTCCAAGGTGGGATTAGAACCTGGTCTCCTGGTTTCTAGCCTGATGCCTTAACCACTACACCAAACTGGCTTTTGCTTAACATGGGAGTCCTGGCATTTTCAAATCCTAATAGGCAAAGGAAGTCCTAAGGACTGGAATTTGCTATGAGATTTAGTTAGCCAGGTTGATTTAAAAGGGTCTCTGAGAACCAGAGAAACCAGACCTACAGGAGGGGGAAATAATCATTTTTAACCACAAATTAAAGAGATAAAATCAAGCTGTGACAAAACCAATGCTGTCTCTAACCATAACGAGGTATTCTTGATGCATTTTGCAACTACAAGGACAGCTCTTACACATTTAGAATAGACAGCTTTCAGGATATTAAATTCTGTGAAAAAATAAACCTGAACACAATAAAAGAAGCTGAGAAACAACTTTTGCAGGAAAAAAAACCCACCCAGAAATAAAATGTGCCTCCTTTAAATGGAAGAATCCTAAGATAGCTGTGGAGCTAGACTGGATAATACTTGCCCAAAAAGTGAAATGTGTGCTCCAAGATAAGGAAGCCTGGAGCTGCACCCCAAGATAGTCATAACTATGTACCTGGTCTACTGGAGATCTATTAATTTGCCATTTATTCATCCTACTGTTGTGTTGTGCAAAGACCAGCACTTTAGTTTTCTTAATAATTTACAACATGTTGTTCTTTTAAGCAATAGGAAGCCAATGCTCTCAATGCCTTTTTTATTCCCACCTGGGAAACAGACAAAATTACAACATCATCTGCCTATAGGGCTACCTTCTCAGATATTACATGAATAAGCCCTTATGTTTTACACTTCCAGAGTTTACCTTCAATGCCTATTGCATGATCATATGTCAAATAAATAGGCAAATGGGAATGTCACATATGCATAGAATAATAGGTAACATTTGTTTTGGAATTACCAAGAAGGTGTTTCATCTCTTTGCTACTTCCTCCTGCATATTTTTTAAAGAAATAAAGATGTCTCTTTTATTAATTGGAAAAAAAACACCACAGTCATATACATGAATCTTAAAATAGCCTTAAATGCTAGATGGTAAAAACAAACTATTAAAGAGTACAACGCGAGCTGCATTGGCTCCCTGTGGCCTTCTGGGTGCGATTCAAGGTTTTGGTCCTCACCTTTAAAGCGCTCCATGGCTTGGGACCCGG